>JAQGBY010000172.1:0-58360 GCA_034698785.1 Mycogona germanica | reverse complement strand
CGCGCCGGGAATCGAACCCGGGACCGCCGAAACCACAGTCAGTCACTAAACCAACTGGGCCACGACGAGTCGTACTTGTTGCATCCGAATCATTATTGTTATTGCGATCAAATTTGTGGATTCAGCTTACATTCTTAAATGCATATCCTTTAATTAAATCGCACCAAAGGGTCTCAGTGCCCTAGGCAATCGCCCCGAATGAGCCCCCCCCCCCTCCCACCGTCTTCTATACCAATTCGTCTCCACCCTTTAAGAAACACACTAGCAGCAAATCACATTTTGCGATGAAGTGCACCACGTCTTCCAATTTTTTTGTGCTAGGCGCTCTTTCCTCCTTCAAAAATCTGAAACTCATTTACCTACTTGCCATTTTGCGTTCTGTTCAAGTCGAAAATGTCGGCAATCTACATTAATAACAAAAACAAAATGACAGGACCATACACGCGCGTTTGGAAAGACGGGCTGACGGTGTACATCAGCGCTGGTCCGGGGGGGGGGAGGGACTCGCCTGGAGCGGTCTCGAGATTTGCTTGACTGACTGGCGATACGCGACTTTATGGAGCCCTACGTCTATGCTAGTACAGTAGCCGATGACCCGGCAATCCGCTCCTGATCCGCTGCGTGACCCTAGTGCTTATCGAGGCCAGAAGTTTTTCCTCAATGCACCAGTCATTTTATCATATCCTTAAATGCAAGGCAAAAGAGTAAACAGTGAAAGAATGGAGTAATTAAATAGCAGCAAGACATGAATTGTAAGAGTTGAAGGAGGGTAAGAATAATGATGTTTTAAATATGCTTTTTCGAGTTACGTTGAGCTATCTCAAATATAATTTGGATGTGTGGGCATAATGCCTCTTGAAAATACATGTGTAATGTAGGTGTATTCATAATTTTATAATTATAGAGCTCTGTATAATCAGTATCAGGTTAATTATCCACGTTTTATTGTGAGCACATGGGTTAGCTGAAATAATGACGTGAATTGTACATATTTTTGTTATTTTGGTAAAAAATTGTTTTATTTGGTAAAATATAATTTTACCCGCTCGATGATGCAAATTGATAACATCAGGTTTCTAAAATCAAAAATGATTTGTTTGTATGTACATATAAAAAAGATCATCAAAAGTTATCGAAAATCGATCTATTTCTACAATTTAAAGAAACCTCTTTGCGTCATTTGACCCATTTGATGACCCATCATAAATCGTGTCTTTAAAACGGCATGCACAATTCGCAAAGTTTCTTAATAACGAATTCAGGCTTCTAAACTATTGGTATCATTATGCTTATGATCTATACAGAGCATTATTAAGATTACCTATAAAAAAAATACGAATAGCTCGTTTTAAATTGCATGTCCAATTTACTCCCGCCCACTATCATCAGTTTTCAAAAACGAAAGTTTCGCGAATTTTCAAATTAAATCTGCCGATAATTTAGTTTCTAACGCGGGCCATTCATAAAATGGTGGAATGGTGTGTATGGTTCGAATTGACGTCTTCTGGACCCGTGCTGGGGCGCTCATCCGTTTTCCGTCAGTGGGTGTGTCACCAAAGCCAGGTTTGTCGCCGGCGACTGCACTTTACTTCATAATCAATTTTGTTGCCAGTAGCTCGTTCGCTCGCTGGCGCTCGCCAGGAGAGACCTGAAAGCTCAGACGTCGTGACAAGCTTTTGAGCTGTCTTGCCCACGTTGGTCCAATTGAATGCGACAGCCTTCGCTAGCTGTTCCGGACGATGGCTTGTTGCCCGCGAGCAGGGACCCTTTTCGGTCGCCCCGGGGGACCAGCAACGTCGGGGCATCATGGGCCAACTTGAACCCACGCAATTGGCTTGGCTAAAATCTTCAGCGATTAACTCCACTGTCTCAAATAATACCAGATATTTGTCAACGTTTCTCTAAAGTAGAAATTAACCGTCTCGCTGAATCGAAACTGTTTCTGGAGGGTTTGGGCGACAAACATCAGAATATGGCGATTCCATGGTCTCATCAGCGATTAATGAACATCTGGACTTCTAACCTTACAGGCGTTTGTTTCGCTATCCATTTTAACACCTAATTTGGTTTGTTGCGATGAAAACTGGAACCTAATTTCGGTGATTGTGACGGAGACTATGTTGAATGTGACCGGCTGGAAGTGGTTAAACCAATGAGATGAAACTCTAGACCACAAAGAGATGCTTTTCAGTAATACACCAAGATGTGGTTGTTGCCAGCCGACATATTACTTTTGAAATACAATCATCGCCAGACTAACCATTAGCTTACAATTCGTATTGACAAACAATATCAGGGTTGAAATGACACACTCGCGGCAGAACAGCGAATGTTCGGATTATCTAGCATCTCGTTTTGTTGGTTAAAGTTAACCGTTCCATTGCCTAATTGCAGACTCTGTATTTACACTGTAGCTGAGCCGACGTCCAACGTATTACGCAAAAAGAAAAAAAGAAAACCCAGCCCAGTTCCGGTCCATTATGTAGATTGCCATCGTTTCTTGACGCCGAATGCGGCGTATTACTCGGTCGATTCAGTTTGCAACGTAATTGCATTTTATATGTGTTGATTGTTTCGGCCTACGTGCATTCATTATGCATGCGACTGCATGAAAAATACGTAGGCACGCAAAACCTCCGGAGACCGCACCCTAGCCACGCTTAACATTTTCAAAGTTGGATTAAGAAACCGCCGCAAAATCTCTCAATTCGAACAGGTTCTTTCGGTTTTCGCCTCCCCTGTTACTTGTATTCCCTCCAGACACGAGGCGTCCATTACAATTGAGATCACGTATCAGGGCAGAGCTGGTCTCATTTTGCTTTACTCCTATAATCGGAATTGCAACGAACGATTCAGTATACGTTACTCTCTTAATGAGATGGCGTTTTGCACTGTAAAGGCGGCATTCCTGGGGTGAAACACCAACATATAAAAATAGTACATGCAGTACAATATATTATGTTGTTCGATGTCCTAAAAATAAACGTAAAGAGATAATTCGAGAATTGTTTGATCGCTTCAATGCTTGTAGATTTCTGAAAACATATTCACACATTTTTGTAATCGTCAAACTATTTTTATTTATTAGGATAGTATCTATTGTCAAACAACATATTAGAGAAAGAAGCTGGAATTTTCATTTTCTCTGATCATTCCGTATTTCTTAAAATTTAAGGAATCTTATTTAAATTCTGAGGGTCTTAGGTGAAGATATATGAACGCACGTTTGCAACAAGCTCATCTACGGTTTCCGTTTGTTTCAAACGTAATTCGTCTCCCGAAACAAATACGCACTATCCGCCAAAAAACTAATTATAATTGTAATTTCTGAGCTCGTGTAATAAAGCGGAGGTACGTAGCCAGGTTGCGTCGGCAATATTTTAGAAGATAATATAGGAGAACAAGGAAAATTGGCCCACCAGGGAAATTAAACAAAAATATTCGTTATTTTAGAAACAAATTGAGCAGTTCGTATTCAATCAATATTCAGAACATTCAAATATGTGCAACTGTTTCAAAGAAATGATTATATATTTCGTTGTTACTTTTATACGTTATTTGAGTATTTTACGAGTCTGTTTACATCATATTTTAATTAAGATTACTGGTTGTACTCAAGATTACTGGTCCTTTACTTGTCTGGTCTGGCCGCAGCACCCTTTGGCGGCTGCTTGAGAATAAATATTGTTATTGCGATCATGAAGTTAAACGAATAAGTTTTTAAAGTTAGGAGAAAACCATCAAATTTACTTAGACGAAAAATAATAAATTGCATTAGTTTGTTTTCCTCCAATAAATTGTAGTCAACCGCACTACATGCGTGCACGAAAACATTTGGTGTAGTCTTATGAAATGCTCGGCTGTTTTACTCGAACATCACCGAGTAAGCATTTCTGTAAATAACATATTGTACACTAAATTATAGAAAAAAGTCATCTCATCGGTTTGCTGAGGATCAATTTCCGGCTATGTTAGAAAGACTCAACCATGCACACAGGTCACTGACTTGAAATTAGAGCATAATTGCCAACCGTTTTAGTCACAGTGCCACTTGCCTTCGATAAAGACCACCACCCGATTGGCGGAAACAGTTTCCAGACAAAGTAGGCATTTCAGATTGAGACACCCGATTAAAAATTCATCCGCTTGCTGCCGCCGTCCACTTTCCGATCTAGATGTTTGTTTGTATTAGTGGCCGAAGCCCAGACAAAAAGGTCACTTTCATCGGATACAGAGAACTTGAAATAAATGAACGAATCACAGGCGAGAAACTAAAAGCTGAACACAGACTGCTGCTGATGCTCTCTTCACACAGCTTAGTTGCACTTTTGCTAGAATCGGTTCTAATGATCAATGCAATAAGGATAATAATAATAATAATGCCATAGATAGAGAATGACCAATCAGAAAATACAGTATATCTTTTTTGCAGGCCTTTTCTGATACCGACATCGGATTTTAGATTGATTGACTAATTATGGTTTCGAACACAAGTTCATTCATCTGGATGCACTATGGGTGTACCATACAAATTTGAACTATTTTGAACTTCCCTATCACACAATAATAATAATTTAAGTCCTCACAACACTTGCCATGTTTTCTAAGCGTATGTTGTAATAAAATATATATATATTTTTTTTGAAACAAACTTAGCAAGTGTAGGTGTTTTTAAATTTATTAAACATAATGATAAGAGGACGCCTTGAATTTATACAATAAATGACAAGTTGTGCCCTGGACAGCGCCGGACGAAAAATGACGAACTGAGTCGGCGGCAAACTCATCAAATAAAATAATACTCTGTAGCATACTAAAATGAAAATAAAAGCTCATAACTACAGCTGACGCATTCGTCAGCTCATTTTCCTCAGTTTCAGTGGTTTTCGTTTCAGTTTATTCTTATTAAATAATAACTTTGCTATTATGTTATTCGAAGAGTTTGTCGCCGACTTTGTTCGACTTTTTCGTCCGGCGCTGTCCGGGGCTGTCCGGGGCACAACTTTTCATTTATTACGCATATTTATTGTTTACAACTTAATTATTTACGCCATTGCACAAAGCTATCAGTGCATTGAATATTAATTTTATTATTCATTAACCTTGATTATTAAGCATGAATAGATGGTATTTCTTAATGCATCCAAATGTACTGCGGAGCGATCCTACATACGCCATCGGTTCGCAAGAGAGTAAAATGCAATCCGGGTTGCCATTTCTGATTTGCTTACCATTGCAGAGAGAGAGGCATTCAGCTACAGGAATCGAGATTAGGTAGGATCAGGCATTCGCTGGAATCTGATGCTCTTTACGAGCGAGGGAGATCGGGTTGAATCTCTCCGCGAGCGACGAGCCAGAACCGTTATTTACACGTCCGAAATGTGTCTCAGAAGAACGTGGATTATACCTGGGAAAATGTTTCAACCTGTTATTAGTGCTAATACTTTAATAGAATATTCATGATTAACAATATGGGCGATCCGGCGGGCGCGTACCCAAATGTTTGGTTTCATGGCTGGCGCTGTTACTGTTTTGGATGCCTCGGGCGTTAGATCCTGCGCAGGGACACGGTGATTAATGAGATTTTTCGAGTTCGGTTCAGGAGTCTCCACGATCTTAATAAATCTTGGACGGTTTTTCGCCGGATATACACTCGAGCCGCGCAGCCAAGTGCATTACGAGCTACCTTGATTGCCCCCTTTTATCCCTTCTATCGCGGGAAGAGGCGGTGCCATTGTTTGGCCCGTCATCCACTCCGCCTGATGAGCGGCCAGTTAAGCGACGCTTGATTCTACAACCTCATCGTCACCCTGAGGTTCTCCTATTGCTTCCTATTTTTCGGTATATTTTCTCAAGGCTAGGTTGGTTTTTGGCTTGTGGCGTCATACCCCGAGTGCGATTTTGTTTCCAATTGTCGCTAACAGGGCGCTATCGAGGTGCAAAGATGGCATTTCTGGCTCTTTTACAGCGTATTGCGAAGGCGCTGGTAGGCCTCATTCCAAAAATAAATTGAAATGACTATTTTTAAATTGAATTATTAATCTGAAATGGTAAATTCGGGACAGCACCGAATGAAAAAGACGAATCAAGTGGCGAAATGATATTATAAAAGCGAGGTCTCCACTCGGTTCATCTTCTTCATTCGGCGCTATCCCGAATTCACCATTTCCGATTAATCATACAGACGTCCTAACAAATCTTTCTCATTGAATTATTAACGTTATTGATTAAACTATTTCTAAATTTTAAACATTTATATTAAAATATATCTGACGCATGTTGTGGCGTAATTGGACATAATGGAACATCAGCTATTGTTTTCCTAATTTATTGACAATCGCTCAAATGTAGTTAGAAAATTCAATGTTAATAGATGATTCGTTCCAAATATTCATTTAAATATATAAATTCTCCCTTTTAACAGATAATCATATGGACACCAATTTATGCAAATATTATTTTGATATAAATTTACTCCTGTTTAAGTCGAACGTAATTTTCAAAACAATGATGCAACAGCCAATGTGGCCGAAAATTAGTTTCTATTATTTAATATTGTCACAAGTAAATAAATAGGCATGAACATCCATTTTTCAATATGAATGGATGTTTCAAGCTTTGTTTCGAATTCTGAGTTCAACGCCGGCAACAGATCATCAGAGATAAACGGCATTCACCATAATTCTGTTGCGGTCGCCGATGAAATCTGAAATACACCGCGAGGTCCGCCAGCAGATATAATGGGGTGGGGGACATGTGGCCCCGTTCGACATAGGCAATTGAACAATACCGTGCGTGGCACACGATTTGTAGATATGGTTACGATTCGCCCCGATGCGTTTGAACACTTGCGGTCGATTCTCTCTGTCTGTGTCGCTCATTACATCTCGTCTCCTTGCCCCCACCCCCCATCCCCCAACCAACCCCCGAACCTGGTTTCATTTCGTACAAAGGTGGCTCGTTCCGCGCCGCATTTGTTTTCACGCCTGCACAGTGATGGACGGGACATTTTAATTAAGCATAAATACGCACACACACACACACACACACATATATACATAGACACATGTATTCATCACGTAGACGTGGCTGTGATAGGACAAGCACACGTAGGCGAGACGCGCACAGCGTCAACTGCGGTCGATATATGCGGGTGGAGATGAGACTGGTTTGGTGACTCTGGTCTACCTACAAGAAATGGTGGTGACTGACATTGCGATGAGTGTAGTGGGTGCGTCTTCAAATTATTTTATCGATTGACGCTTTTCGTGCCTCTCGTGCCGTAGGATGTCATTTTTTATATATTACTAAAATTACTAATTTATGATGCACTCTATTGTTCGACGATTTGAATTTTTTATAGCTATTGTTTTAAATCCAATCCAATGACATATCACGAATCTCTTCAGAAAGATTTTGATTGTTACCTTCTCGGTGAGATGAAAGTCAATCTCCGAGGATAATACTTGAAAAAGACGCGGTCCATTAGATAAAGAACATGCCGACTGAGTCTTTTCCACTCCACAACCACAACGATAGCAAAAACGCATCGATCCGGATGAAATTATTTTGAGAGGCAGCAATGGTTATAAACTATAACTATGTTAGATTACATCGGAATCGGTTTAGCCGTTGTTAAAACACATTCCGGAAACTATTAGACAAACCCTCATAAAATTACCCCCTTTAACATTTCCATTTCATGTTCATGTATACAGCATGCAACAATAATAACATCATATCAAAGTAGTTTCACTATAGTGGTTGATCAGTCGCCACAATATGATCTCAAGCAAACTTAGGTTTCTTTCGTTCTTAGTCATTCACGCGGAGGTTACTCGAGGAGCCGCGAAGCGACCACCGCGATAGACGCGAGCGATACAATGTGTAAAGGACCGTCGTGTCCTCGGCTGTCCGTGAACGCTATTTTTGTCGTCGACAGCGCGTCCAATAATGAGCGTACGTAAGCGCGCCTGGTAGGTGGCAACAGTCATTTAGTCGCTTTTCACGGGCTAATAATGGTATTATTTGGCCCGACCCCCCATCCGCGTTTCATTCACCGTTTGTCATGCCGGATTACCCATTGAATTTTCCGCGTTTGCCGATGCTTCCAAATGGCGATGCACATGGTGTGTGAACGATCGATTCGATCCTCCACACAGTATATCCACTATAATTTATACCAGCATACTGTATACACCGAATATGTTTACCACGACACGTATTACAATGTACAAGGTCCGGTGCAGTGGTCCGCAAACGTTACCGGTTCAGATACCGAGTGACAGATTTTTTCAGTTTAGGTAATATTTACGTATATATGTGTCTGCGTTTTAAAATGATGCCATTGACCCGCCTGTCTCCTCCAATCATTTTTAAATATCACTACTATCATCAACCATTGATTGACAAATTTCCAAGAAACGTTATCAAAGCAATCTGTGATTTCAACAGAAATAATTATGCTCTCGATAAGGAAAGATTCAACTTGATTGTTTCATTAATATTATTTATCTATTATTTTTTAATTTATTTTAAAAAATTGCCTTTTCAATAAGATGTGGTCGTTTTCATCGAATCGCTTTTCGGAGACGTGAAAAATCAGTTTGTAACTGCCCTTGTTAACCATGACACCTGATGGAATCAGCTCATATTATGTAGCGATGGTGAGCTCAATCAGTGATTCATCGATGCACAGGATGTTGTGCAAAATTCGGCTCTTAATAACTTTGAAAATGTTTGGTGCAATTGTATCATCGCTGGCAAGAGTGCATTATTGTAAAAAATAATATTTTAAAAAAGAATCGTGTTTAGAATCATATAATTGCTCGTATAATAATCATATAATCAAATAGTTGCTTTTATATAATAATCGTGTTTACATTTTGTTATAACGTCATAACCTTTTTTCAATGAAGAAGTACTATCCAGAAGTAGGCATTTGAACTGGTGCTTCCTTGTGGGCGCCAGTTTGAAGGCCACTGCGTTGTTGGCAAAACCGGAGCTCGGTCCAATTGATCGCCTTTACGCTTTACTCCACTTTTGCCCTACTCGCCCATAACCGAAAACAAATTTGTAACAAACTAGAGTATAACAATACGTGTGTGGCAATTAGTAGAGCTGGGCGTAGAGTTTGTTTGCGAGGATGCAATTGTAGATTTGTTGTGAGAGTGGGGAGGGATTGTGGGGTGGAGGGTGGGCGATCGGCAAATAACTCAGCGCCGATCAGCAATTCCCTGTCGATCGATATTAGCAGCAATTTTTAGTGGCGATGTTGTCGCCAACTTTGCCAATACGTCCACAACATCATGAAATCAATATTTCATTGGCGTAAGCAGAATGATTGCGATTCTAAACTGCTACTCTGCAATCAGTATACATGTATAATTTGTCGAAACGTTCAAATACTGTATAAATTTAAAGATAAATTGGCGATAATTTAAAAGAAAAACATAATATTAAAGACTGGATTTTAAATTGTTAATACAGAGAATAATGCACATGATGGAATGGAATTGTTTAAAAAACTATAGCAAGAATTATTTCGGCCCTGAAAATGATCGGCTGGTAGTTTCCGGGTAGCATAGAACGGCTGACATTGTGAGTGACAAACTCCAGATAACCAATAAATTATAATTGGTAATTGCACAATTTGTAATTCATATAGAGTTCCGCTGAAACACGGCGCCCACGATATTCTATATTTCTCACAATTACCAATTATAATTTTATTGTTATCGCGATTTCGTCATTCCGTTTGTCTTTCGCCAAGCGATGTACTATAAATATATCAAGCCCAAATTTGTATTAGTCGCTGTACAAATTCACAGGCTTTTGGTAGTTTCGCATTACGTTCTTCAAAATCTACTCGTTTTATGATATTGGCCCATCACATGCCCTAATTGGTTTTTGATTAATTACCGCTCTAGTTACACAAATGGGCATACATAGGTTAGGCTGACAACAGCACTTCGTTGCATCCGGGCACTCTAGCCCGTTTATCATTATTCAAATCCCCAAATTTTTTTGCGTGTAACGTGCGTGCATCTCTTGCGCGACGTCAAGTTTTTTTTTGCAGCTAAGTTGACAGCCAATCTCGGTTAATAGTCTGAAGAATGTTCGTCAAAAGAACGTTTCCCTACATAATTGATGAGCCCCAGTAGAAAAATGAAAAGCTGCAGTACACACTAACAAAGCGCGCACACACAGAAGTTATTTACCACCCGCTCTTTGCACTGAGGAGATATTGAAGTCGTAATTCTCCAGACCAGTGTCTCCATTCACCAAAACCGGACTTTTCTTTTGTCTCGTCACCACCGTGCGACCACAATAAAGCGCTGACCGTGGTTAACCATTGCCCGATATCTCATAATTTCAGAGGTCTGTATTCTTAACGAGGAAGCTAATAAAATATTCCGACCGTCAGCCTAAAAGGCGGTAAATTGGATTGATCCGGTGCCTTACACGAAGCTCTGTCGGGCGGAGCTATACATAGCGTGCGTTATAAGCGAAATACAGGGTGTCGCGAAAGAGTTTACAATTCCAATTTTCCCCCCATTGTGCCAACGCGATTGTTGAGAAGAATGGACCACCGAATGACTATAATTTACTCTCCGAAATGTAACGGTCAGGTTAGCGTTAATTGCATTTCCCCGTGGAGAATGCAGTGGAATGCCACAATTGGTTTGCGTAATTACAAACTCCGTTGTCACGATCAATTTATATTACTACAGATACAATTTAATGGTAGAACCCCGAATGTCTGCTTTCAGAAAGCAATAAAAAAATCATGCAAAAATGAGTAGCTACGAGTACTCGGAAAGATCACCATATTGCTAACCATTTTTCTAATATTAACCTTTGGCTCTGAAATGTGGGAAATAAAAGTCACTGCATTGCTCTAGCCCCTTACGACATCTTAGCTGTAGTCTAGATTTTTTCGGTATAAAATGAGGTGGTGGCTGAGCAAGTCTGTGCTTCTCGCTGACGGTGAAATGAAAAATGACGATGTCACTTCTCCTAGCTTATCTCTCGTTTTCTCTCCACCAAACAGGTAAAATTCCGTCGCGAATTTTTTCCTACCCGGCGAAAGTTCTCTATGGAAACGTCGTCCATTATGCGCAGAATTTTTGGTGGGTGCACTAACGATCATTAGGCAAAAATAATAAATTCTGACCGCGATATCTCGTGGTTTCAGATTAGTTTTGCTCTCATTTTTACCCAGTTCCCAAATTGTCCTCCAAAAAAATGCTTAATGGTGGGTCCTTTTGAATCTACTAAAAGGTTTTACTGTGACTAAAAACTAGTCTGCTAGTGGTCGTGGCCATGGAAGACTTGAATGCCAGTATAGAGAAGAACCTCACAGCTTATGCTATGCTATGCTATTATTCTACGGAGTATATTAATTTTTCTAAAATGTAAATTATGTTATGTAATATTTAACTAATATTTAATTTACTTTTCAATCGCTCACGTACAATATTTAATGTATCAAAGGTGATTTAAATAATTTGCATTTATCAAACTAAAGTTTAAAAAAATTAATAAAAATTGGAATCATCAATTATTTCTTTTTCATGACCTCTACTGACCTTTCTACTGACTTTCATGACCTTCATGACTTCTACTTGTTTTACCTTTTTCAAAAATGGAAAGGTAAAAACTTTATTCCAGCCATGGAAACATACTTTTACGTTATACTTGTATACCTGTATTACCTAGTGCAGTTAATGTTTATCAAATTTTCAACTTAATGCATTCGGATAAAATACCGTTGGTGACACGTCCACGTCCATCCATTAACATTTTAAGTCCGATCGGGGAATCGATGTTGAAGTCGACCATCTAATTATTACCTTACCAACAGTTGATGACAACAATCTCTCCTTGAGTAAACAAAAATGCTTGTTTTCTGGCAAATCGCATCTGTATTACGTGATTGCCTGCTTCCAAGGAGCAGAAAGTCCCCAGTTAAAAATAGTTGCCGTGTTGCGTCGCCAGATTTCATCCCTTCTATTGTTTAGTTACAGTCTTCTAAGAACGCGCAGATATGTGCCGATGCCATTAGTGCGGGCTCTTTCGCCTTTGACGTGACAATCCTAATTGAAAGGTACCGTTGTCCCCCCGTTCCGGCTTATAATTCCCCAGCCATTAACTCTGTTGGCCCCAAACGGCGTTAAACGCCCAACTGTCACAGAATTAAAAAAATGCTGCGTTCGCTATCACGATTAGGTGAACTCTGAGGACCCTGTAATTCTATTGCGGCGACCAATTCAGTGGCGACACCTTACGGACTGTGGAATTGATATATACTCAAATATTTACAGCAATTAAATGCAGTTATGATGATTAAGAACTTGTTTACATGGCCGCATTCATGGCCGGCTCATAGAATTACAATAAAACGTTATTTTACTTGTAGCAGTAGGGAAAATTAAGTACAGAAAATAAATTATATTTGAAAAATCTTTCAATTGTTCATGGAATCCTAAAAATAATCATCAATGGAAATAAACAGATGGATTCGTTTACAATCAACGATTCACAATATTACTCTACTCTGTATAATACATTAACCAATTATAAACTTTTCAAAGCTGATTCAGCGAATTCAGCGACCTTTGAATTCTGAAACTACATACTTGAACAATTTTTTTAAATTGATAAAACAAAGTAAATCTAAATTCAAAATTGGCATTTGTGAACGTTTCACAATAATTTTAAGGCTGACTTATATTATCATTATTTATATTTGATATTTTAATTATATTTTGTGAAAGTAGATCTTCGAATGCACATGTATTCCCGTATGTAGGTAAATACTGTTTGTAATGTAATATAATATAATTGTATTTGTAATGATCTGTGCATATTTCTGAGAAATCAATAATAGAGATGGGGGGCATTGAGAAAATAAGGATACATCGAAATCAAAAATTTCCCAATCATGCAAAATAATTAACTATCGACCTACCAAATGAGTCTGAATGCGCGCAATTACATCATATGTGAAAATCAACCGTTACGTGGCGCTAGTATGGTTTATTTAATCTCTTAATTGAATAAATGCAGGTTCATGTTAGGTTTTTTTGTCGTCACTTGCTGTTTTGAAAAGGAATCCACTCGACGTTGACTCATTTTCACCAGGCCAAGTTTCAGGAATGATGACGTCGGCACTAATGTTTTTTCTCAGACCGCAAGTAACATTTTTTCTCACCTTTACTTAAGACTATGCAGATGCCGTACCGCAAGACGACACGCGTTTCGTAAGCACACTCCTTAGGTGTCACAACTTATGAACTATTTATTCTAGCTTGGGTTACCGTGTCATGTCGCGTTATGCAGTTTCCGATGAACTTTTTAAGGTTTTTCTGGCTTGTGATCATAATTTAAGGCGAAAGCAACTGCAGAGTAGGTTAAGTAAATATATTCACAAATTGGTTATGATAGCTTGCATATACGTCTTTTTCGAAAAATAATAAAGGTTCAATTTTCAATTTTTTCTGGTCCTCAAGTAAATAATACATTTGAAAATTATAAAACAAATTAGTTTGATAGCATGATAATCAAATAGCGATATTTCCCTGTTAATCTAGTGGAGAGACATTCCGCTTATCAGAGGGTTAGGGGTTCGAGAACAAATCGGTTCGCTCATCCAGCAAATATCGATCTACGTGACATGTGTGCCTTGTGGCTCCCTGATCAAAATCAAATACTGTATTTAAAATGCCGTTAGGGATAATATATTTTGAGTCCATTGTGGTACACAGTGCAGACAACATCATTTTAATTCTTTTTTTTGTTCCAATCAACTGTAGTCAATCGCACTACAGGCGTTCTGTATCCCTCATGGTGCACCCTTGAGGTCGTGTCAATCGTCTGAGCATCCTGGAATCAATTTACACCTTCACGAATCTTTGTTTTTTTCTTGGTTAAATTTTCATGGATAGTCGTTTCAAAGGCGCCTACCGTCTTTTTCCGCTCTCGTTTTCTCCCATCCATTCCATCATCGCCCATTTTACTCTCCCGCCCTTCCTTGACTTCTGGAAGACGGTTTTTCGACGTAGTACCAAGACGATCCATTTCGCCAAGGGTTGCGTTACGGAAGAAGGGGGAAATGAGAGAAGGAAAAAAAAATCCTCCCCATGATACCCTTTTTTTTTATCTGCCGCTCGCCGCCGCTAATTGCAGTTCGATGCAGCGAACAAATTACTGAGTGGTTGAGAAGCGAACTCGCTCGTTTATCTATGCCTCGCAACTTAGATAGATGACTCGGGTAATCTTATGCACATTGACAACTTTCGCGATGACTAAGTGCACTCACGAAACACGAGGCGCCGGCTCATGGTGTATACAAGTGCATAGGGGGAGACGAGCCATTCGCAAATAGATTTCAAAAAGAGCATCGTGCGGCGCGCGTTACATACGAAATTGCTGCGGTGAGGAACCTTTCTTTGGCCTCCAGAGACCGGAGCCTCCAATCCATTCTCTCTGTTGATGACGGATTTCTTGTTCCTTGACGATGAGCACGTTAGGTTGAACGTCGATTGTGCCAATGTCTAAGAAATGAATAGTTACAGAGACCGGAGTAGTTAGAGAGACCGGGATCTGTATATTGAACTATGGGCTCTGTTAGTTTTTATTATATAAATTATGTATAATTTTAAAGTAATTTCGCTTCTGGTTTGAGTGTACTAAAAATCAAGTACATCGACAGATATTGTTACACGCTAATAATGCGTTTACCATCGCCCAGTAATTTCACTCTTTTGATTTTCTACGATTATGATGTATATCATCGAAACCACAATCTATTAAATATTTGATAGCTCCATTTGATCACCCATTCATGCGGTAATTGATCATAAGGGAGATTAATGAGATTGTTGGATGTTTCATAATATTGAATTTGTGTTTTATCTTATTCGATACTGTGCTATCAGATGGCAGATGAGTAGCTGAAGGAAAAATGACCAAAATAATTCTTTTTGTAGTCAAGTATGACAATATCTGGATGACCTTTCAATAAAATGTTTGAAAGAGGCAAACGAAACATTTTAGTTATGATTTATCTCTGTATATTCTTCTTTTACTGTTTCTATTGTGAGAAATTAATCAATATTGACTGACCCCCGTAAGAAAATTGCATCGATTAATTCTGGCACTCTAATCAACTGATTGTCAAACTCTTAAAACAAATATCTGGATCTATGCCCTCGGGCATGGTCGTGGGATCTCAGTAGCATAAAGTAAGATGGATGGAGCTGGCGTGAACAGATTTTGTGCTGCTCTTTAGCGCAGTCCGGTCTTTTAAAATGTGTTTACTCTGAAACCCCAAGACTTTGAAGATCCAAGGCCACAAATAAATAATTGATGTGCAAAAAGATGTGCGGAGATCTCGAATCTATCAAGGCGGCATACACACTTTTAATTCCACTGGAAATGCTCGCAATTACTGTTGCTGGTTTTCAGTTTCGAGCACATTAGCATATTATTCACACTGCATTAAAGAGTCATATCGGCATTACCGTCTCACCACATATGTTTCATTATAAGTTACTCGTATCTACAATCTATAATGAAATTGAGGTCCCAAGACTAACTTCAAGATAAACGAAAATGTAATATTGATAAGTCAAAAAAACTTTTAATTTCAATCTCTTCAAAATATTTGACACTTAGGTTGTGACACATAGTGAGTTTCAAATGAGCATCGACTTTCTTTATTCGGTTAAAATAAAACATGTGCTCAATACTGTATGGGGTACTGGTGAAAATGTGCCTCTCACATAGTGCCTAAGCACCGAGAGGGGTACAGAATCTTCCTGTTGTAATCCGTCACTTCAGTGAACTAAAAAAAAAAAAAAAAAAAATACAAAAACAAATAATAATATTAGAAAAATTAATAGCAATACAATGGGTATATTAATGAATAAGAAGACAAAACATATTGTACCGGAAATCAATGCCATTTTTGCTTTGTAGTATGTGTCAAATTTTAATTTATCACAATCAAGAAATTTCGACACACAACAGGTTAGCCGATTTCGATAAAAGTGGATGACACATGTATTGGACGGGAATCTTGACACGAGAAGATAAGATATTGACATTTATAGTGAGCTGCAACAGAACCTAATACATGTAAAATGTTGCCATTTTTTTCTATCATGTTATTTCTATTAATACAATTTGAGAGGAAAAGACCCGAGGGAAAATCGTCAACTGTGTCCACACATTGTCAACCGATGGCGCTTCTTGCCGCCGCACGCCGCGTCACGAGCCAGACTATTCTGTGAAGATGGCGGCTGCTGTCAATGTTTGTTTAGCGGCTAAGTCTTGGCGGCCTCCAACAGATCGTAGCAGCACTCGGTTGTCTGCAAGAATAACAACCACGATAACGTTATAAATAAATAAACAAAAGGCCGGCGCACACAAAAAAAAATCGACCAACAGTCGGGAAAAATCATTTTGACGACTGCACCAGCGTTATCTTCCTTTTGTTCGATGCAACTAGTTAAGTCCATTCTGTGTTAAGACCTCTTTTTTGTGCCAGCCAAAATACAAACGTCCCCACTGTCTCGAGTATGGATGGAATTTTGTTTCCCGTGATCGACTTTATTATTATCTGTCTGCCTTCGTATTCGCAATGATCCTATTTAAGTCTATATTAAAGAGTCGCATCAAATAAATTGCTACACATTGTTAACATTGTTAAGCTAATGGAATTTTGTCTGCTCAAACACGATGCATTTTTAATAGTTGCTGAACTACTTTATTATTACATCAGTCAGACACAAATTTATATAGACGCGATTTCAAATATTTGATAATATCACCGAAAGCTGTGCACATAATAATTTTTAAAAAACCATTAAATAATGTTTAATTCAATTTTTAAAAGTAACCGAAAGATAACTAATCCCGGGGTCTGAAACTTTTATTTTCTGTTGTGATTTGTTAATATTGAATATATTAAATGCACATCAATCTTTTAAAATTGAAGAAAAATGCATAAAGCACTTCTGCGAAAGATTTATCTTTGCTTTCAAAACCATTTACTATTTTGTACTCACTATCTTGCAAGAGCAGGAACGTAACTAATTTTCTTTTTATAAAAATTTCCATTTTCAATTATTTTTGACTGCGTTTTATAAGAGTGAGTAGCCTCCTCTCATCATTTTGAGCAAGCACGGCCTAATTTTCATAAATATTAAAAAAGCAATGATTTTCCAAAATTTTATTTAGATTGCAATGTGAAAAAGTGATGCTGCACCTTGATTGAAATGCAAATCAGGCCAACACTGATTGCGAATATTTGCCAGACTATAAGCATTCACCATTAACAAACGAAAACTAGGAATCAACAAGCACACTCTGTATTTGCGGGTGGATGAAAATAAATTCGGGGGGTCATCACACCTTGAACAATTTCCGTTGTGGCAGTCACCCAAACTACTTTGGTTGATTGTCATTTGTCGTTAAACATTTCATTTTACACGCTTGGATCAAAAGCCTGGATTCATTAAAAGAATTATGGAACATTTACAGAGTACTCGGCCACAAGTTTGTCGACTAACTGTGACTTGACTGCGAATTGATAAAAATACGAGAAGCCGAAACATGAATAAATATGAAGTGAATCTATCGACTACACAAATATAATGCATAAAAGAAACGACGCGATTTTTTATTCGCTAGACATAGACCTTATTGTTCGGATTCACTAGGGGAATGACTAATACAGGGCAGATAGAAACCGCACCAAATAAATAATTCCAAAATAAAAAATCCCTGGAATCCCAATTCGGTTAGAAACAACAAAATAGTGTTCCGTTACATAGCCGGTGCGCCAATTGGACGGAAACACAGGCGGCGTTACGTACACATTGGTCACTGGGCATTTAAATCTATCCTTTTCGTGGTTCCTCCGTATTGGTGCACTCGGTCGTTTGTACTGTTGTGCGGATGCAGGAATACCAAAACATGGGAGACGCCATTTCCAATCTTCGATTGAAACGCAATTTTGCATTTGAGAAATTGGAATTGCTGGCGCTCTTTCTCTCTTTTATATACAGCTATAGCATGTCTGGAGACAGCTCAGATGTTGTGGAAAAACAGAAGAAATACCAATTGTTTATTTCTTAGATTAACTTTCCGCATCCGTATTTATAGAGAAGTACGTACCCCTCATGGAGCAGACGCCACAGATACACTTAAGTTCCATTTCAAGTGGAACAATCATCCCCAAGCAGCTTATTGATGTTGGTCAAATAAATCACTAAACGATTATTTTAATGATGTCGATTTTTACAGGTAGTGATCCACTCTCGACTCTCATAGTAGCGACAACCAGTTCCCATTGATATCTTAAGTTACATTCATTTTCCAGTGTCGCTTGGAGAAGGACCAAATAATTTAAATTAGCAAAGAGGTGAAATGATATGATGTCATTCACAATTTCAATATGAGGTGCATTTTTTAAATATTTACAAGTCGTTCTTTCAGAGACAAACTGTAGAAGCTAGCATTTGTTTGAGGTGTCTTTCAAAAAACTGTTCGCATTAAGTCTTCTCTGAAGAAAGTTGTTTCAGGAGTTTCAGAAGTCGGTGGTGACGCAAGTCGAAGTGCGTGGCCAGACAGAGATGTTACGATAACAAGTTTTATTTCAAGACACAAAAGCTATCTGCATATAGCGTTTTTCATCACCCAGACTCGCGAATATACGTTTTCCCATTCACTTCGACGTCCTTTTATGACTCTTCCCTCTTGTTTTATTAAGATCGTCTCGTAAAAAACTACAAATGTTTGAGCGAGGCATTTTTATAACTGCATCGGTTTATCACACCTAGTATCACACTCGCATAACGACATTTGCCGTAGCAAAAAGAAAAGAAAATCAATTTACATTTACACGTTATAAAATATTTAATATAGCACTGTAGGTGGGCCGAAATTTAATAATTTATTAAATTTTGCCCATCATCATTTTGTTACTATTAGTCGAGTTAAATCATTTCCACGGGTTCGCCACATTCACATAAAATAATACTAAAATAATATTTGTAGACCTAATGGTGCTCGCCATTTTTAATAATTCGACTGACTATCAATCACTACGGGTTACTCCTAAATGAATAGCACTTTAGAAAATGTTGTGCCCCTCTTGGTGTGTTGGCACTAGGCTAATTTAAATAATCAAAATCGTATCAGAGTTATTCTGGGTATTTAAAAAAAAATATATCACTGTAGTCACTGCACTACAGGATTTTTTTACCTCTCGTAAGGGGCACCAGTACTTCGGGATCGAATAATTGAGAGCCCGTACCGGGAATCGAACCCAGGACCGCGAGTCTATCTCGCAACCAACCAAATGTGTCGTATAGTTGGCGACAAGCCATTCTTAAAAACATCAGTAGTCTCGCAACCGCGACGTTTTCTTGCTATAGCTCTTGGTGATCTTGGCGATGACCTGCGACGGAGATTCGATCAAATCATCCGATCTAGTCCGTTTCAAATGTTTTGATGACCGAATCGAGGATACGGCTCTGTTTATTTTTTTCTCTTCTCCTATGCTCTTCGGTAGTTCAACACGACGTCTTTAAGCTCCGACAAAAGCTAGGCTTTCACAAATGGCTGCAAAAGCGGCGTCGAAGTTTGTCCGCGTTTTCGTCGGAGGTTGCACACAGAACGAACGCGCGAATGTGAATGACATCAAAAACTGGCAACACCAAACCGCAATAGAATTTCGTGTCTGGGGGTTTTTCGCTCGCTCTTGCCACCAACCAAAATCTGCATGGCCCCGATTCATCCGCTCTCCCCCGCTATCGAGCGGCATGATCTTTTTCTGTGTCGCGACTACTGTCTTGTTTCTCTGTTTCGCATTGGAGGACTTCACGCGAGCGCTCTTCGTGCCCATCACAATCTCTTGTACTCTGTAAGCGGATCGTATATGATCCAACTTGAGAGAGCGAGAGAGCGCTCTATCCTGGAACCCCCCCGTACTTCACTCTATCCAATACTCGTCCACTGCAAACAGCCATTCGCCTCTTCCAATGAGCAGTAAGTGCTAGAAACCAGCAGTCAAAGCGAATAACCGAGATATTCTAAATCATAAAATCGAGAACATGAATTTCGGGACAGACCGAACGAAAGAGACGAACACGAGTGGCGGACTCGTCTGTTAAATAATATTTTACTATTATTACTCGTGTTCGTCTCATTCGTTCGGTCAATCCCAAAATTCATGTTTTCGATTAAATTCACAAACAAAATCTTCCTCATATGTAAACAATAGACGAAAGAAATGTAACATTGCTAAATCACGACTATGGAACGTTTGTAATTGAGAAAAATAAAAACTACACTGGGACCATATTGAAATCGTGGATTACATAAATAATAGTTATTTTCCTAATGGTGTTACCGGAAAATTAAGAATACGAGGCTAACACCACAAAGATGTTACGACCAAACTACAAATGCATACTTGTTATTTAATATTTAACGACCAGATTAAACCACCCTGTTAAACTGCTTGATCAGTTGATGTCTCAACTGCATTTTGTATATAACTACAACGTTCAGTGATGGTTTGAATTATTTCCCTGTTCCAATATATGGTCGACATCGCATCTGTTCTGCGCTCGATGGACCTTTGCCTGTCCTCGTCATGCAGTTAGGGGGTTAGCACGGTATTTTAGGTAGAACATTTGATCGTCAGACCAGAGTCACGTCCTCGTGTATCTGCTTTATGCTGTGTTTTTGCATGTCGTCAGTTTGGTTAGCGCCGATAAATAAATTCAACAGACGGCGCTTTTGTGCAGGTCGATGACGCGCAGATTCCGGGAGGTTGCGTTCGGCGTCTGCGCCGTGCCGTTAGAGGATCAAGGCTTCTCTCGGCAGAAGAACGTTTTACAGTCGACAGCTTTTCCGCATTAACAGCGCCTGCAAAATGGTTGGCTGCAAAGCGCGCGCTGTGCGGTGACCAGGGAGCAGACGAGGCCCCGAAATGTTCGCTTGCCAATCATATTTTTTATTTTCCAGTTGAAATTTAAAGATGTTCCTCCAGATCGCGATAGCCATTTTGCCAATTCGGTTTGTCTGCACCCCATAGAGACAAACAACATTGATCCGAACGTTTGATCCACGTTTGATCGATCACAATAATTGTCCGGATTAGTCCTGCAACTTTGCCAAGTCATAACCCCTTTGCCAAATCATAACCCCTCATAGTCCCCTTTGGTGAATAGTTGAATTCCGGTGTCTTTTCACATTGATAAACACTCAGGGACGTTTAAATATGCCATAATGCCCCAAAGTGATTTATCTTATTGTATATTAAAATTGGGTAGTCGTTTGGAATGTGCTGAAAATGAATAGAAGCCGATTGTAGTCCTGCAATTCCCAGCGTTTTAGTTTGGAATTTAGTTTTCGGTGAACCACGACAACAGCCTGTTGAGACGAATTGATTTTTAATATGATATTTATACACAGTTTAAATTTATCTAAAATATGCTGCTTTAGAAGTGAAGAGGCAATTAGTGTCTATGCTGTCATAGAAATTCGGATTTGTTTCAGGGGAATGATGTATAATGAATAAACCATCGTGTAAAATCATTTGTTGAGCGTCATCTAGAAATTTGAAAAAGATTTTCCATTTAAAAAATTTATTCTCTATGCTGGTAGATGGCGATGTCTGATCCGATGGCGAATTATGTTCATGGATTGGTCGTGGTAATGGATGGATGCTGATGGATTGTCTTAGTTTGTGCTCTTGTTAGACGATCGCTGATGGAGAGACTCAACCATACAATAACTCCAATTGTATTGCAGATTATTACATTGGATGATATTTACAAATTTAACATATAATTGAGTTGAGACATCATAAAATTTAAACAAAAAACTGTGGCGCTAATAGCAATCGAGATCAATCGCATCCACCAATTGTTTAATGTTGGCAGTCGTTGGCAAGCATTTGCCAGCCTCTGCCGTCGATGCAGTAGGGCGCCGGCGCAGCATCGTGCTCTGCAGCATCCAACTATGAACGCAGCATCCCTCGTTTCATCTCTCTCTCTCTCTCACACACACACACACACACGCACTGCTCTGCCGTTTTGCGTGCTCGCGTTTATTCTCTGCCAGCATCGTTCTGGCGTAGTCACGCTTGTTTGTGTGCGGGCGGGCGTGCACCAAAGTGTATGTGTGCGTGGGAGGGATTTCGGCAGCGAGAGACAGACACACACACACACACAGAGAAACGAGTTTCGCAACAGTGTGTACCACACACAAAACGCAAACACACATTCTGCAAAACCGTGAAGTCGGACATTGAATCTCTGCTCGTGTGGTGCGTCAAATACTTGTCGAATTCTCCACCGAATCGAACCACTGCTGAGAGAGTCAAAGTCGAAAAGTACGTCGGCTTTTTCTCCGTCACACCGGTCTCACATGACCGCGTCCCGGAAAGTTATAAGAATCGCTGGGGTTCGTCGAGTGATCGCGAAAGCAGTCACCGACAGCGAATAATATTCTATCTTGCCGGCGGCGGTGTCTATTCCTGCTTCTAACGGCTTCACATTTCTCGAATTAGTTCGCTCGCAACCACGACATCGATTTTTTTATGCGCGTTTCCGGTGCACCTCTCTCTCTCGTTATCAATTTACCTGTCATTTTGCAAGTTCACCGCCGTGAAGAAACATTTGAGTTGAGGTACAAAAAAATCTCAGCTGTGGATTTCTCTCGTTGGAATTAAATTTTAAAAGATAGTTGACTATTGCCTTCATGACTCGACCAGGTCAGTACGAATCCAAACCGTTCGATCAGTTAATTCGGACTTCCCGCTCATTCACCAGCAACACCGCGATATTCGTCGTCCAGAAGTTTATACGTCAATCCCGTTTATCAGTGAACACTCGTTTATAGTAATCATAGTTCGGAATCGTCTCTGCGATTGAGTTTTCAAATCGAACTGCGAAGTGAACCTCGCTCGGTGATTACACAATTGGCGTTTAATTAGTAGTGTGCGAACAATTATATCCTCGATAGTTCGATACCGGCAATGGATTGTCGATCCAGCACGGCTATGGGAACAACAACCCGTTGGAACTGATTCGTCGAGAGTGAGAGACCGAACCCACCAACTTCGGCGACAGCAGCTCACGGTCACCGCACCCCGCTATTGACTGCGCCAACTGTAATTGTACAACGTGTCCGCTGCTAATCTTCGCGTGTGACCGACCACGCTTGTATGTTTCGCGGACAATAGACGAACGTCAAGTCATCCCATTGAGAGTGAAAGAGAAAAATACTCGGTATTCCATCTAAGGACGGCCTTGCCGACTTATCTATTGCGACGGGTGGTGTAAGAGGGGAGGAGAAGGTGGGTGGAACAGAAGAAAAAAAACAGGGCGTGGAAATATGTTACAATTTTTTTGTCGTCGCGTCGCCCAATAGCGCCGTTCGGGATTTAGTTCACCGGGCTGACGTATTATCTGCTCCAGGGGGGTCAGCTTTCCTTTTGGTAGCGCCGACGACTGGGGATTTCTGTTTGTGGTGATGTTTTTGAGGTTGGTGGTTTTTTCTTCCTCTCCTTGTTCTCGTCGGGACGCGTGTGTGTGTGTCTGTTGGAGCGAAACGGGGATCTCCCTCTTTTTCTGACGTCCCCCCCCCCCACACACACCCGAATCATCCCGGCGACGTACGCCGCATAACGACAGAGATAACGGATTAAAGCGCTAGGTGGAATGCACGCTCTATATCTATAGCGAGACCAAAACGGAACAAAAGAATAGAGCAGTGGTAGAAAAAGTCGGAGACCAAAAGAGAAAAAAAGCAACAAAAAAGTAACAAAAAAGCAACAAAAAATATATATATATATTTCTCGAATGGTGCAAGTGTGACTCGAGGAAAAAAGAAAGTTGTTCAGTGAATTGTCACCGCGCGCGATACAGTTGATCGGAGGTTAGTGGTGAAGTCGTGCACTTCTTTTTCCTGTGTACGTATTCGATCTCATCAAAAACAACACACGAACCAACAATAGAGGGAAAATCATCGACCGAACAGTACACATACGGCGGTCACGAATAAAATAAGAAAATAAAATCGAAACACTCCGTGTGGGGCCCACCACCGCTTCACAACCGTCGATCTTTTCATTTTTATTTCTCCAACGTCCACCACCAAACTATGAGGAGGACGTGATGCCGTATCTCTGCGCGCGTCATCTAATTTATCGGGGTCTTCGATTAGTGGACCGAAACAAACTGGGAGAGACTTTCTTTTGCCGACGCCCTGTCGGAAACAGCAGTAGTACCACCAGCAGCAGTAGCAGTGGTCATCACCATCGTCATCATCATCATTGTGGACCACTTCTCCGCTCTTCTCTACGACCACCGACTCGTCGACTGCACTCGCAGAACAAGTGAATTTAGTGAACTTCGCGAGGAAGTGGTCGAGAAAGAAATAATAAAATATAAAAAAAGAGAAAGACCCGACTGAGGAGGAAGAGCGACAGAGACAGCGAGAAGAATTTCGGGGTCGCAAGAATGTCTTCAACTCTTTGTGCTCGGATAATTGCATTTCTATGGATTCCGGTCTTTATGGTTCAGTCGGCCGCCTATCCCGATAAAATTCCATTAGGTGAGTGAACCCCCGTGCCGATTCCTACTTGCATGTCCTCCTGAAACCCCATCCCAAGATTTCCAATATTTAATTACTTGAAGTTGTCCCCAACGTGATCAAACTTTATTAAAATAATATGTTCAACTGCTCGCGATTAACACAAAAATGAAATAGGCAGTCTTAAGAAAACCTGGCAAAAATTTCAGAAAGGAATGGTGCTGGACTACCTTTCTAAAAAAATGAGTTTCAATTTAGAGTACTCGCCTTGTTGCTCTCTCATTAATGCACATGCGAATATAAATACATCAGAGGTCAACTTACTGAGTGCGCCAGGTCATGCTGTCGAAAACTCTTGACATTTCCATGCGGAACCGGTGACCGAATTAAGCTTTTTTTTACATGAGGCATGTCAAATGGCACGTTCTGCTCTATTTATTAATCAGCTAAAGTGTTCTCAGGGTCTCGGGAGGGTTTCGTACCTTATTCTATTATTCTGTTTCGTCTCTTGCAATCCGATCGCTCCAAGTTTGAAGCCCGGAGGGTGGCGGATGAAAATCGATGTGTATCCATGAACTTTCTCACCAAAAACGTCTTTTGTTTCCTAATTAAGTAGCGTGTGGGGGTTCCATCTGGCCTTAATGTTGTTAGAATGATGTCGGGAAACATTGAGCGTGTACTTGCACCTAGAAAAGAAACGTGCGATTTCAATTGATCGATCAATAGAAATGCCATGGTAACCTAAGCCAGTAGAACTCCCAAAAATTTAGAACAGTTCAAATGGTACTGCACTGTTCCACGTAAAGTCAATGAGGTTTTTCCAGCATCAGTTAACAACTGATAAATTCAGCTGCTTAGATTTATATATACTGATCCATTACCAATGTGTAGAACTCTTCCTGACATTTACATGACCGTATTTGTCAAAGCCCCAGACAACTAAAGTATTTGATCAAATTGCCCTCCTTTTGGATCATATTGCGATATTGATTCACCAAACGTTGGCCGATCAAATTATAAACAATGCTCTGAACCAGTTTGTTCCACGTATGAGTGAGTATTTTGAGCATCATATTTGAGTGATCTGATCAATAAAAGAAACTTTGAACAAACATCGATTTAAATCCCCAGTGCACCTATACAATATTTGAATCAAATCGATCAAGTAGAAATCACCCAATCAAAAAGTTGGTGTGTTGGTACATTCGTTTTTATTTGCTGGATCGCTTTCAATGGCGATTACTGGGCTCACTTCTTGTATCCAAAAAGCTACCAGGTCAAGACATTCCGGCCACCTCGTCGCTGCCTCCACGCAGACAAAATTGTACTTCAGCTTTATCACCATCGATGCAGTTGTAAAGTGACCGCATTCCTTACTCGAAACGTATGACTGACTAGAAACTGGCCCCGAGAATCGTGATTTCTATTGGACACATACAATTGCCGCGTATTAAGCTACCTACCATGTATGGGGGCCCCCGTGTAAGTCGTGAGGATAGCGAATGAATAGGCCGACTCGCTTTCTCAATATCCGTCGGTATAGCTATTTGGAATCGTGCTTTTGAGCGCGCGGCCGTAAAGGATGCAGCTTCCCCCCCCTCCCCCGTAGACGGCATTCGAATGCATAATTTATCCGCAATTCAAGTCCGGGGCCTATTTCTTTCGCCATTGTGTTCATATGCGCGTGCATACTTAACAAAAGGAAGCCGAGATCACGGAGGCCGGCTCCACTTTACATTCCGAGTGCATTTGGCAACTTAAATGGAGCCCCACCCGATACACTGCCGCGCTCTGGTCGGCATCTGGTTGGATAACATTGTGGTGTTGGATAGGAGATCAGGCTTATTCGCTCGATTCATCGCTGGCGCCAAATACCAGCAGTCTTTGTCCATTAGATAGCCATTAATTGTGGAACGAATTGGAAGAATTTGTCCACTCTTCTATGGCAGCAATAAATTATCCCGAAGTCTTAGTTAGGTAGTAGTCCCGAAGATTAGTTCCATCAAACGCAAGCCAATATAAAATAATTTTCCAAAACCAAATTTGACACCACATGTACCTGAAGCATTTATTGAGCAATGTTTCTGTTTTGTATTCATTAAATTATTTCCTTATCGAAATTATTATTTTATTTGAGAGTTTCTCGCCGACTCTGGTCGTCATTTTTCGTCCGGTGCTCTCCCGGAGACAACCCCTATTTCATTATAAATTTATTATGAATTTATTATGAATATTTTATTAAATTATACGTTGGTTACAGTTGGTGACAGGGTACACGTTTCAATTTTATATTTGATTAATCCCATAGACGTCAAAGCTGAGTGATGCAATTTGTTGTCATGTTATTATTATTTTTTAACTCTTTATTACGTGTGTTGAAGACATTAGAAAACGTTCTGGTTGAACACAAAACTGAGGAGAATAATGTTTTTCTTTTTATATCTGATGTACGTTTCGTTAATAATTTACTACTGCTACAGCAACTGTATTTTAATAAACTGTCATTCATTTACATATTTCATTAACGCTTTGTTTTGAAATTGGCTTTCAGCTTTCAATATCGTAGACGTTTTTCGCTTATCGAGTTTCACGTTCCAAAGGACATATTATATTTATAACGCTAGCTTTATTAAATTATTAAATGCTAGTCAGAGTTCTGACGTTAACAGATGTGTACAAACTGGTATAACTAAAAAATGATTTACACTCACTCAAACGGTCGACAAACATCTAAGCAAACACGATTCTTTTCTGGCGGAAGCTCGATCAATCCAAAACAACAATGGCTCCCTATCGCCCCGAGTGTAGTGGCGCCGGAGATTCGTCGGTTCGTTCTCGAAGCAAAAAAAAAATAAAAGAAAGAAAAGGGTAGCACATTAAACAATAGGTTATGTATGCTCATAAACTGTTGACTGCGGCTCTAGATTGCAGAGGCGGTCGCGCGCTATAGACTTCTCCTTGCGAACGGGCGCCAAGCGTAAAATGACTTTTCCATTTTTTTATTTTGCTAATTGTGCGTTTAATGCTTGTTTGTTTTGTTAGACGTGGCAGCCCCGGTTGTGTATGTGTGTGTGTGCGTGTAGACGTAGCAATATACAATATACGGTGCTCCCAGGAGTCCCAGGAATGAAATATTAGTCAGGGCGCAAATTGGAGCAGATTAGGTTATCCTCGTATTGGGCGCAGTACGCTTCGAAACCGATCACATACAATTAACAGGTTATCCAGTTTCAACAACTGTTTTTTAAGGCCTAGTATAAGGTCTGATATTCCTAAGTTTGTGTTGTGGGCGTACGAAGGGGAAATACTTGAATTGGTTACGGAGACTCAAGTTTTGTTTTAAACGGTGAACAGAAAGTCAGAAGCACAACCAATTTTAGCTGAAATTTGCGCCTGTATATTGTTTTATTGCGTGAGTTGATCGCAAAAAACCAGTGACAGGGTATTTACGTGTCTACTCAGCCTCCTGGCTCAGGTATGCCAGATACATCACGCTAGCAATCGTTTGGGTTAATGGCCTTTCAATTGGCATGCTGCATGGAACTTTAATATATATTGTGTGCCCTTGAAACTCGACACGCATTCAAACATTTATCTAGTTAGATTATGTGCTCAATTGGTGGAGCTGTTTACGTCATGAAAACAGAAATATTTTTGCAACAAATATTTAAACCTTCCTTTACCATACCACCAAATCGTAGATCATCTTTAAGAGACTTGTTATACTCGCACATGAACGGATATTTTTAACTTAGCTCAGCTATTTGACATAGAGACATAAAGCTAGATAGTATAGCGGCAATATTTGACATATTAGTTATTTACCATTGTAGTTGTTTATCAAGTTGCAATTGATCGAGGTACAGTAGTTATTTTAACAAGTACATCACTTGTATCCAATACTATATTGTACC
Organism: Mycogona germanica; assembly: GCA_034698785.1. Taxonomy (NCBI): domain Eukaryota; kingdom Metazoa; phylum Arthropoda; class Diplopoda; order Chordeumatida; family Chordeumatidae; genus Mycogona; species Mycogona germanica. Next base: position 29,825 of record JAQGBY010000172.1, on the reverse strand, counting down.
ATGCTACTGCTGAATAAACGTAAGCACACGTGTATTTCTCCACCCTATTATATATTGCGTCAGGAAGTCCATTTTCCTGCGTTAACGGGACGGCGGCTCCCCAATTATTGGCCAGAACTACGTCGAAGTCTATTGATGCAAGCGTCCGAACGTGGTCTATCGATATGGCGAGAGCTATTAGCCGTCGTTTATCGCTATTGGCCCCGGCCGTGCACTTGGCGTGCTGAGTCATAAAGGCCGGCTTTGAGTGAGGGGGGTTTGTGTGTAGCGAAATTTGAAATTTCTCCAGTTCGCGGATGCGGGCTGCTATTTTTCTCCGTCTGGCCATAACCTCAACAATTAATCTATTACGGCCGCACTTCAAATTGATCACTTTGAGATAAAAACCGGTAGCCGCGGCTGTGTGTACGCGCGCACATTACACACACTAACGGACCAATATTCTCCTGAGACCCGTCTCTTCGAAACAACTGACCCATCTTTTATGGATGGAAAAGTTTGACGATCTGATAAATCTGATGATTTTTTGTCTATACACCTCTTGGTGCTGCTGCCATCATGTTGTCAATATTGGAATGGGAATCGTTAATGATCGTAGAAAAGCGACCAATATTGGGCTTCTGGCTCGTATTCTGAACAGGGATTGTAATGTGAAAAATGGGGAAATTGTGAGATAGGCTCCTACTAGGTGTAGAAGAGCGTGGCATACTAGAATGGTTCAGGAGCTGCATTGTAGATGTGACTCGTACTTCAACTCCTATTTCCCCAGAGTGTGTCGACAGTGGAATAGCCTAAATGAGTCAAGTCAAGAGCCTATTAGGATAGGACAACCACACCTTTGTCCTTAACTGGTCATTTGACCCCCGCCATAGACCCCATCCGGGGCTGCTTGTGGGTACATATTGTAATTGAAATTGTACTTTGAAACTTTATTACTGATACCTTTGACTAAACATTTTAATTGACAAGAAATCGTCAACATAAAAGTCAGTCTGAGAAACGTTCGAATGAATGCAGTTCTCGGTTACTTGATTCTTATGTTGGTTAATCATTAAATTTGACCAAAATATGCCTCAACTCAGAGTTCGAACAGAAACCTGTGAAGTTAGCGAGTATTCGAAGAAGTACTGGTTGGAATAAGTATAAGAAACTGCTTACAGTTCATACTCTACAGAGTATATGGAATTGGCGATTCAGTATGTCCCACAGACGTTCTGGCAAAAATCTTATCCGTTTGTAGTTGTGAGTTTATTGTTACTTCACACTGAGGTCTCAGGATGACGCAATAGTGAAGCGTCATTCCAGCCATCAAAATAGCTTTGCAAAGAGCTGTGCGGTGTGTGGCTAAACGTTGCTTTCGCTTTGTTCGACGTTTATGGCTTTTGACGCGACTCGGCTTTTGGACAACAGCGATGCCAGTTTTCATCACCGCAGCATCCTTACAAAATTGACTGTCGTCCGCCCCTAAAAAACGAACGATGAGTTGCAATTATTGACACCAGGAAAGTAAATTTGAAATAAACCTGGTTATTCATGACAGCCTAGAACTTATTAAAATAGTGAAATTAAATAGTTTTTAAATACCTTAATTTTGCACTTTTCTTCTTTCTTAGCATCTTTCGAAAACGAAAGCCTCAAATGCAATGTATGGTCAACACGCTTTTAGGAAACATGCACATATTTTGTTGATTGATTGGAAGAGAAATTAATTTTCAAGAATACCAAATTAAATTTCCTAAGAAATTTTGTGTTGGAAACATGCTGCAATTACATCAATAATAATTCAAATTTGATTCAGTCAGGTCAGCTGTCAGATTGAGTAGCTATCAATTTTTTTTTAATATTTCCCTTTACTCACTGCACTACAGGATTTCCTGTACGCCTCATGGTGCTTCAGATACTATTTAGCGAGAGGCACATTTTCACCAGTACCCCGGTATCGAATAATCGAGAGTCCTCGCCGGGAATTGAACCTGTGACTGCCGAGCTGTGACTGTCAGTCGCAATACCGACGAGTCGAGCTGAAGTTTATCCTCGTATTTTGACTTCATTGAAAACTGCATAAGGGAATTCCTGGGCAGGGAAATAATGTGAAATCAAGTTTTTTCTTATACAAGCCTGTTTCTACCAATATGTACTAGCGTGTGGAACTCTCTGGTTCCATTAAAGGAATATATTGTATAACAATTGTCTATAAAAACATGCAGTCTTAAAGTGCCTGCCACTTCTAACATGCCATGTACGTCCATTGGGTGAACCGAATCGAGTTCGAACCCACACTTTGAACTGCTTCGGACGCTCTATTTCATCAAACCGACAGAAAATGATGTTCAGAGAAATTTATCTGATCGTTGAGTTTGGATGGAGCAAAACTGCTCGAGTCAGGACCTCTCTTAATACGGAAACGAGAAACATTTTGCGCACCCTGTAACTAGTTGTAAGTCGGTCGCCGGCCGGCGTTTATAAGACTTCGCGCATCGTCTACCAGACTTTTATTGAACAGCAATATATGGACGAGCCGCGCGCGCGACATGATGCAAGATGGCTTGTACGATGACAAGCAAATTTTATCTTCTAGATAGAGAGAGGCACTCTGCACCAAAAACATGTTTGCGGTTTTTCTTCATTCGTTCCTTCATACACATGCAGAGACGCACACCCGCTCGTTCAGAGATACGCGAGTCCTGTTTAATGAATGTTAAAAGCTGAAAATAAACAGGCCCTACGACTTGCTTATCTCGCATAATTAGGTGTCGGGAGAGCGAGAGAGAACTAGAGAGAGAAAAAAAAGTAGCTTATGGTAAATTGGCAGCGCCGCGTGTAATTGGCGCGTTGCACAAAAACGGTGAGGCCGGGCGCGTCATCCCCCCCCCCTTCTTCTCCTCCTCTGGTAAATAGTTCTAAACGTCTCTCGTTCGTTTTGGCGTTGTGGTCTCGAGTCTGACAGCACGTTACTGTAATAGGCCAGCGCCACAATTGCCGCCATTTGCAAAGCCGCGACGAAAAACAGTCTCTTAATATTTTACGACTGGTCTGAATCGTTCCTGGTAAACAAATAGCAAATTTGCCCTTTCGTTTTAATTGTCCTGGTACAGTCCGCGTCATGTTTCGTAGCCAAGATGCCCCATTGATGCTCTGATGCATTTCATTCATTAGGAATTCATTCTCCTATATGTTCGTTCTCTAGAGCACGCATTTCGAAATAATTCTGGCAAAATGGTTTATTAAAAATTTAAGTACAGAGTATTTTAATAAATTTAGTAAAAATAATTAAATATATGAAAAATTCCGTTTTCATTTTATGGACGAGAAAATTTATTGAAACAGGAGAACGGATCACGAATACTGTCCAACCAAATAATACAAAAAGAATGCATTTACGAGTCAAGTCGGCTGAATAGCTGATAAATAAAAATGAAGGTTCTTCTAATATTGAGGTTTAGCGAGTCATAAGAGAAATTTCTCTATATCCCCTTTCTTATATGAAGTGTCGCTCAAGTTGAAACTGAAGCCGACATACAAATTTATATGCAAAGAAAAAAAAGGATAAATATATGCTGCCCCTAAAGAAGTAGAATGATGGCAATCACTCAGAGCGCCGTGCTCTGCGGGTGGCCCTCGTCCGGGGTGTTTCTGAGTTGGTTTGCAGATTATGTAGTGTTGTACTATGTGCGCTTCTTCACTCAAATTTGCGCCGTGAAAATAAAAAAAACAACAAATTTGAATGTGTGTATATTGTATTTTGTAATTTATTAAATTATAAAATAATAGAAATAGGACGTCCTGATAATGTAAAATAAAATGAAAGTTGTGCCCGGGACAGCACCGGAAGAGCAAAGATGAACACAAGTTGGCGATAACTCCTCTTACAATTACAATATAAAACTAATATTTCAAAAATGAATTAACTAAATTAGAAAAACGTGGGAACTGACGGTACAACTAGAACGCTGAACTCCAACAAATTTACCAAATCCTCATCTCTCGTATATTTATAAAAATGGGGGTTGTGCCCGGGACAGACCGGACGAAAAAGACGAGAGTCGGCAATAACTCTTCTAATATAATCATAGTAAATATAGTAATACTATTATTACTGTATTAGTTTTATTATATTAGAAGAGTTATCGCCAACTCTCGTTCGTCTTTTTCGTCCGGTCTGTCCCGGGCACAACCCTCATTTTTATGAGTATAACCCAGACGATCTTCTTCCCATGCTGTGGCGGATTTAAGGGACATGTCTGTATCTGCTTGCATGTAACTACTATCATACTACTCATTTTGTAGTTTTTAAACAGCAAAAAATAAAATCTTTGCCAATAGTGCCAACCACAAATCACCCAGTTTTCCAGTTGCCGTATCGCGGATTATTTAGTGATTGCAGACAACACGAATTTTTCTCACGACAATTGAGCTCCACGGTATCTTTGGTGTTCCTACAAATGGCCTGTCCCCGGTTACTTCAGCGGCAGAATAGATAGTATACCTATTTGTATACGCAGAGCCTTAGGAGACTCTAATTGACTGTATAGGCAATGCGGCGAAGCGATAGGCAAATAGCGTAGCGATACGTAGTTTGGGTTCCACAGTGCCTCTGTATGGCGCGAGTTTGCTCGGCTCAGATATGAGTGATTTATTTCTCGCGTTAATTAATACAAGCTCCAGTCCATTTAGATATACAGTGTTCGTGTGTGTGTGGGCCCCCGTGCGCGATGAGAACGCAATCTCGCTAGGTCCATAGATTTTGCTGGAGGAACGGGGGTGGTATCGATGCTCCCGTGTACCGTATAAATACGCCCTCGATCGCGCCGTAATATATTCATTTAATCAGAGGTAGCTTAAACGGATTTGAATCTAATTTTTCTAATCTAAATATAGATCGCAATACACACCCCCGCCGCAACTTTTGTCTGACGCACGCGTGAACAAGCGAACGAACGGTCGGACTATGGGTATAGAAACTGGCTCAAGGTATTGTAGTACTACCAGGGACTGTGTGTAGAGTGTGTCCCGAAAGTGTTGCAGTTTCAACAGGCAAATTAGTTCAACCAGCCAGAGTGACAATATCATTTTACAAAAATAAGCACATCGATACTCTGGACCTTATGTGAATCAATCTTTTAGACTTAGGATATCGCTCAACACTGTCCTTAGATACTAATACTGACACAATGAGGGATTGGTTCACGCACTTTAATGTTTCAAACAAATGGGTTATACATATTGCATACATACATACATACAATAACAAAATGTAACTAATTTGTTTTGAAATTTTAATGGTACTGTGAGAAAGTGCTGTTTCCAAAATGTGCAGTTGGTTAATGCGTTTCAGGATTCATTCCACGAACTTTGGGGGATCGGGTTAATTGCTAATGAGGCATTTAATCTAATTATCTTTAGACGATTCCAGACGAAATGAGAATGCATTACCGGCATACAACGTTGGTATTGTCTCGAACCCTTTCGGCGTCAGACGTCACGTCTGGAACAGGCTTGACTAACTACACGTACGACTTAAGTAGATGAAGGTGCGCCAGACTTTCGTTTCATCTTACTGCCGACGGCAGTCATTCGTTATTCATCAAATGTCCGTCTGCTAGTGATTAGTTATCGCGAACACTTACTAGTAACATGGTTCTTGCATTACAAATTTTCTGACTTCCCGATACATAAGACGCTGACTAGTTGCCTTACTTTGGTCTATGCATTGCGAATAGTTAAGAGAGATAGTATAGAGAATTAAGAATTAAAATTAAAATAAAGATAATATTATAAAAATATGGGGGTTGGCTCCGGGACAACGCCGGACAAAAAATGACGGACAGAGTCGGCGAGAAACACTCAAATACAATAATAGAAAATACTCTATTATTCGATAAGGACAACTCACTGAGAACCACTGCAACTGACGATACTATAACCATATTTTTATTTTCCTTATTTCTAAAGATAAAATTATTATTAGTTAGTGAGTGTTTAAATCATATAATAAGTTAGTTCAATTCTTGTCCAGATTTTTCAGAATAAGATCTTTAATAAATAAAATTCAGCAGTTATTTAATTTATCCACAAATTTAATTATTCCATAACGTACATATGAACAGACAATAAGTTTAAACTACATTTAATTTGCCCGCATAAATTTATTATTTATAATTTATTTTACATGTTTGCTAAGCATTAACATTTGCACAGTATATTAATTCAACGTTCCCTCTGGTCACCCAGTATCATTACATATTCGATGAAATATGTTGAATGATCATGCTTTATTGGTATCAGCTCCCGGATCTATGTAAATTTACATTGGACTTAATCAATGAGTAGATCAAGTTAATTAATGATCGAAATGCATATAATTTTGCTTGCTTATTTTGGAGCTGGCAGCGACGATGACATTTTCATCCCTCCCCCTCCCGGCATAATTTGGCATTCGTAATTTGAAATTGGTTAGACCTTGCATTTAACTGATCTGTCACACACACATTGAACCGAAAATGAATCGATTGCTAATGAGGCTTTTGTTGCCGGAACTCCCGGCAACGATGCCAATTAATCATCCATATATTGATCATGCAAAATGACATTCCCAAATCCATGTGAAGCCATGAATTCACTTTTTTATCCGACGATTAATTTATAGCGTTCTAAAATATACTGATGCTGTTGCATTCGGTTTATAATTGTGAAGAATATGTATGGATATAGTGAAGCCCGTACTGCCCAGTTGATTAGAACAAATTGCCGCGTTAGATAGCCGGTGTGCCAATCCCGGTGACTTTCGTGATTTTCAACAGAGTCAAAAACAAATTATAATTTGTTATCGCTGAAAGGCTGTTCTTGCAATTAGTTATTAAAGTTTAATAAAATCGAAAATAACGTAGCCCATAGATATGTATCATCCAATGATCCGGTATCGCCACCTACTGAAAACCCAATGAAATAATTTCACCTTATGCCCCAATGTCCCCCCCAAGAGATATAACTCGATAGACGACGCTCAAACCAATCGGTTAGCTACGCTGATTAATTATTTGTGGACGTATTTAATCAAATTGAGATATAATATTGCGACGCCCATAAGTTCAATTCAGTGAATATCATAATTCCGTAGTTATGTCTATAAGTTAAATTATTTTATTCCATATTCATTTTAAATACACCTGAGACAAATTTAGATGTGTTGTGACGATTAAAAGTAGTCGAAAATAATGTGAAATGAATCAAGAAATTGGATATTATTGAGATCATGTACTGCAAAACGGAAGTTCTTAACTACTTTAATTGAACAGATTTGAAGGCATTTTCCTGCATGCTAACATCGCGAATGTTTTCCTGAGCTGACCTAAAGTTCACTTCCCGCAAATGTTTACGTGGATTGACCTTAAAGGCTATTTCCATAAATTACTGTAAATTGCGGCGACGATGTCTTGCGTTTTGGTAACTTTCGACGTCGTCAATTTTCTTATCGCCGGATTGCATGCGCGCGTCGCAATTTTTGTGGACAAACTGCACCACTCTGTGAATTTACAAACGATATTCGGACAGGGCCCGATGCACACATCCAGATTCCAACGTCAGCGAGCGCATGAACAGCTAGTGAATTGTCGTTTGAGCACAATACAGTTGAAGTCTTGAAAAAATATAAAAACGCGTACACTATAGACCTATCGAAACCCTTTTTCCTCCCAACCAATAATTTTTTGCCCAACCGCACTCTCATTTTCATTATATTGACCGCACACAAAATAAACTCGTAATATTCGCAATTCTAATTTTTCATAACATGTGAATTTCAACTTGATTTCGATTTCATCTATCGTAGTTATTAACGATTACAGAGTATTCATTAAAATAAAGATGATTAGGAATTTTAACGTCATAGAACATTTTTACAGGAATTTGGGTAACTCTATTTGTAACGTGGACATAACAAAATTCCACTTTGAATTGGGTCACCAATTACATTAGCTTAGTGGCAATTTTAATGCAACGCATGGCCCAACTTTGAACGACACTTAATCTTTCCTGTGCGGTTCCAGATGCGAATACCGGAGAAATGAACTTTTCAACGAGATTGTAACGCAATTAGATCCTCCCATAAACGTTATTCGTGCCATTGTCCATCGTAAAACTCTTATTACATTATCGCGCGAACAAGCGGGTGTACCGTATGTACATGGTCGGGACAGTTTTCGTCGCGCGACAGCCATAAAGCCAGCACAAGTTACAATTAAAACACATTTTCTGCTCCTGAGCAATTGTAATGGGGGCGGGTTTGCGTTTTATAGTTGGGCACCACTGATACTGAAAAGTGCGGGTGATATAAAACCGGAAGACGTCGTCTAAAACGTTGCAGATACACTTGTCGAGTCTCGCAGTTGTCCTATTCATTGTCGCCCGTAATCTGAAAAGGATGACTAAATTGTCTTTAAAACATACTCTGTAATTATGGGGTTCGAAACTCTAAAACCTCTCTTATCGGGTAGCGGGACATCATAATATATATGTTATCTAGACCACTTTCAGCCACCATCTATCATGGTGTTTCGATATATCATGTGACACTTTAAAAAATAAATAAGTTGCTCGTTAGATGGCATTCAAACATTACAACAAAAATGCGATTGTTCATATCTTTGCCGACTTGATGAGTTGGAGAAAAATATAATTTCAAGAAAGGAAATGCTGCCAGAAACAGCAGGAATATGAATAACCAATAAGGTCACCAGTACAGATTAAGAGAAAAAATTGTTTTCGCAAACATTTTTTTTCTGTTCAAAGTTTGAATTCGTTCTTGTGTACACGCACAGCTAAAGATGCCGTCTTTGATGTTTGTAGGCAGCTGCTCCCAATTTCGTTCGGTTCATTTTTTAAAAAAAATATTGTGAGAAACTAAAAAAAAATGCGTCAAATTCACTTGCCGTCGTTCAACCGTGTATCTTTTACGAAAGACGTAAGTATTCGAAACGAAGATTTAATTCCCATGATAATTGTGTCTTTATCGCTTGTTGTACGATAGAGTGTGGCGAATTGCTCTGACGCTAGATCCGCATCGTCGCATTTCGGATGAAAGCGGCCATGTTGGGAGAGACCACCATATTCGCCATCAAAACAAAGACACAGACATCCTGTTCTGTAACAGTACTGCTGTAAGTTCTGTACAAGTACTTGCGCTAATCGTCGATGAATTACTGAAAAACTGCAAGAAATTCAAAACTAGTTCAGTCTAAAATTACTGAAAAACTGCTAGTTCAGTCTAAAAGCCATATACGGGAATATCATGCACAAGAGCCCATACAATTTCCATTTCTGTTATGGTTACTTTCCAAATAGAGTTATTCTACCCGCTTTTGTTGGGTAGTTGCTGCCTATAAACCTACCCATATCCCAAAAGGCGACACATAAACTCCTCGTTACCAGTGTCTATTGGATGTCGTGCTCGGCATGTCCTCGCCAAGCAATCAACGAAATACATGCTAGCATATTCGGATTCAACAAAACGTGCTGTCACATTTGATGAGAACTCCTAGAGGTGAAGTTATAATTAGTTTTGAACTCGACATTTAGGAAGCGAACTCATCTCATCTGGCATTTATTTACCGTCAAGTGCAATAAAAAAATATACTTGCCGGCTGCAGTCGGTCGCGAAATTGTTGTTAGCTTGGTATAGCAACGAACGCGAGTTGTGGCAGCGCTATTCACGCATTCAACTAATTATAGAAACGTTAGGTTTCGTTAGTTGTCAGGTTCGCTCCTCTATTGTTATAATTAAAATGCGATTCTAGGACTATTTCTATGACTGCGCAAGCGCGAAATTAATGAATCACGTACAAGGTGCTCAAACAGAAACAATACAATCTCTATTAGGATTCGTCTATCGTTGGCTTGTGAATTATTTTCTTATTGTAAATAAAACTGTCTTATGTGTAACTAAAAAGAATTATAAACTGTGCGTTAGGTCATTATATATAAATATTATATAAACATATAAAATATATAAATACTTTTTATACTTAGTATTCACATTAGGTAATATTTAATGCCATGGGAAACTGAACAAACATAAATATTTTTTATCGGAAACCATCTCTTTCGAAAAACATGATATTTTTATCACCTGGTATGCTCGCTACCAGAGGCGTCTTAGTGATTAACCAATGTGCTCTCCCAGCTGAAGACTCATTAGCCGAAACAAATTTTGTTCTGTGTACCGACATTTGTTCTTGTAAGCTTAATTTACAATCTGGTATTAATTGGGATTATTTCGTTTAATTTCCCCGTAGTTTAAGACGCCTAACTAACGACTTTCTTGACATTCAACGCGTTCATTTTAACATATCTTAAGCATATTTTTTTTTTAAAGACTCATGCATTGGAATAAGTAGCCATTTAAATAATTGAATAATAATAAAAAAATCATCTAACAATGCAGAACATGGTGCGCAATAACTGAAGTCCCATTTATACTAGACTCATTTTCGCGTTTTGCACCATGAAATGTAGTTGTGTTTCAAGTGATAAATTGATTTCAAGTGATCACGCCGTTGATTTTAAACTGACGCATGTTTTTGACCAAACAAAATGACATCTCCTTGAAGCAAAACTTGAAATGACCGAAAGTGTACTTGTAATATGTGGCTTGAATCTTAATGCTTTTTCGTGGTAGGCATCTTAAAATTTTGGGTAATACATTTTCGTGTAATTAACAGTTAGCGACGTCACAACCATAACCCCCCAATCATTTACCGACGTCTCTCACCAAATTGAGATAGGTGACGTTATTTCCAGATGCGGCCGCCGCGCTACCAAATGGCGCGCTAAGCGCCACTTTGGGTCCTCGGTACCTCGGTACATTCTGTAGTTGGAGACCCTCGCAGGGCCGCCTTGGAGCGAGCAGGTGTTTCTGACATTCTCCAGTTAGTCTGCGTTAACCTATCCTCGGGTTGTTCTGCTTCCGCAGTTAGACGGCAAGTGAAATCATCAGTCACACTTAGGGGATGTACCGAGTTGGACCGCACGCTCGGAAACGCGGGCGGACGTCAGATTCAATGGCCGACCGCGTCGGCAATTTGAATGGCGTCCGTGTTTCCCGTCGTTTGGTCCGACGTAGTTCTTGGCGTCGGTCGCTCGGAAACCGACGAAAAGGGACTGTGATGAAAAGTAAATGATGACGCGGTTGGGACGCGATATCGATCGCCGCTGAGACAATTTACTTGGGACAATTGGAGTGTAAACCTTAAGTTTGTTCGACCAAAGAAAAAAATGATTTCCAACTTGGGGGTTCAACGGACAAAAAGTTACAAGTGCTTAGAAACGAAGCAACAGAAACTATGCGCTGTACACGACGGTAAAGAAGAACGAGCCAATGCTTTTTGTTAGGTTAGGGAAAGTTTACAATGCTTTGTATTGTGTGCACAGACGGTTTAATACATGAAGAAAATAAATGGGAGTTCCTGTTTGTGCCAATGCAGTTTTATTTTATAGCAGGGCATTCACAAAAAATCTTATTCCATTTGTTAAAAACTTTGTATATCTGCTTTCGTCTGCGTTTATTTTCAGAAATAGCCTTTCTTAGCTAACCGTCCCAAAAAAAAAATGAATTATGAATCCAAACACAAATAATAAAATGTACTGTAGCAAATTTATAAAACAGTTCATATACTAACAGCAGTTACAAGACAGTTAGATTAAAAAAAATTAAAATAAAACCCAAAACAATTTTTTCCAATCAAATATTGAAATACAGTCTGTAGTCTAAATTTGCGTTCACGTAAATACGCTTTACTCTAATCAAAATATTTATTTAGTTTGGCATACTAAATGTCTTCTTGCTGATCCGAAATCGCATATGTTTACAGCACATCAAATTTTAATCAGCGTTTGTACATATATATGGCTACTTCATGAACTGAATGCCGAAGTCAATATTATAATCGTCTAAATCCAAAATATGTGGAACCGATCGATAACCCCTTTTCAGCTTCAATATAGTCGCTGGCCTCAAAAGGTCACAAACACAACCTATCCGAAAATGTGAAACTGTGCACATGATCTACTAATATTCCGTACATGCATCATTATAAGAGTATCCTGTTTTAATTAGCTAATTAAATTCTGATTTGGATTGCGAAAATGCCATCACTAATTCAGTTAGTCGCTCCAGGGAACGACCTCACTGCTGTCGATGCTCCTCTTCAAATAAAAATGACATTCCCCCAACTATGATCGTCCGAGCGGTATATTGATAAAATTAGGCCAAGATTGCAACTGATTTTCCTGTTTGCATTTGGTCTGAATGCATTTCCAGCGTATTGGTGTGATCAGAGACGTCAGATGGCGCCGTTTCTACCAATTAGTCATAAATCTTTTTAAAAAAGCTGGAACACATTGTTTATTAAAATATCTGCATGTGTCCTGCACCAACACGACTCGTGCGTCATCTGCTCGTATCATCACTTCCTCGTTGACACTTTAGCAGACCAGAGTAGAAAATATTCGCCCATTTTTGTTCTATTTTATTCCTTCATATCTCACGTTATTTTACGAACAGGCCAGTTAAGAGATTCCATCTCCGGCGTTGATGGCTGGAAGCGTCTGCTTGTTTAATGACGTGGTACATGTGCGAAGCGAAGCGCGCAATCCCTCTGATGGCTTATGGCTGCTGTGGTATTAGAAACGGAAATGTGCTCAAAGTTTTACCGGACATTCCGCCTGCAAACGGTTTAGCCAGTTAACGAAACACTCGGACCGGTCCATAGAGGTCGATATCAAGAGTAGAAAACTAGAGTGCTTCTTCCGCTGACACGATTTACCGGGTACACCAACTTGGCGTCGAGTTTTCGTAATATGCCAGTGGTGGCCGTTCAAAATTAGTGGTCAAGTTAAACGTGACCAGTTCTTTGTGCAACCGTTATCTTCAATGCCTATATAATAAATGGAAAGTATTCTGGAACACGCCGAGATAGATAACATTTTTAAAAAGAAAACTAAAATCTCCAATAAAATCGGAACATAGTAGAGTGTTGTCTGTTAGTAAAGACTCTTTTAATCCATCAGTTACAGAACAAATAAAATATATAATATACTGAACGTGAACACACCTATTCCGTATCGCCACAGAACGTTGTGCATCCGACGAAAGTAACCAATTTTCTCGGAATTTTTTCATAATAATAATAATAATCTTTCGTATAATAAATAACGACCACAATTTGCATACTCACAATATCGTGAAAAACAACTGGAAAGTCAGCGTAAAGATAAACAAAAATAATTAAACACTGTCACACGAGCTAAAAACCATGGGCTTCCAAATTACTTATTTTTGTGTTTCTTGAGTAAAAATTTATGAAGTTACAATAACGAAATTAAAGAGAAAATGTACTCTATTCACGAATTCCATGAACCTCCAGGTGAGAAATCTTTAATATCGAAGGTCCATCCCTTGCATTCCTAATCGTATTGAAGATGAGATGGAGATAGGTAAAATGCTTTATTTAAGATGTTATAAGTTGGGCTCACCATCAAGAATTGAGCCACATTTGTCGTCAGGAGGTGACCTGAATTCTACGCGCGCAAATCTCTTTGGATCTCTCACGCAGTTCGTGCTTGCTCCAAGACTGGCGATCGTAAAAGCGAAAACTGGTGCTAACTGTTTGTAGCGAATGTGTATGGTGCATTAGAATTATGACGGATATGTGATGGAAAATGGCAGGATAGATTTTATTACTGTTTCGGCCGTCGCGCCGCACTCTGCCCATTAGGCTGATGCGATCGTATCGATGGGCCAGTGAAAATTATCACAACCCCAATATGTGTGTGTGTGTTTGGCCCACATTGGTGCTGTTAGAACTTTCGATGGACCGAGAGCGCCTAATCCAATATTTCAAATGTAGGTAATAAAACTGCAAGGGGCTCTGTTTCGGACTAAACAGCATTACTGCCCAAAGAGCGCAACCATAAAGATGAAGACGTTCTGATTTGGGTAGAATGATTATGTGTGCATGACTGGTCTTATTGGATGGAATACCGTATACTTTTCAAAGTCTGATGCAGTATTTCCTGAAAATATATTAAGGCCGCACTGCAGCTCATTAAGCTTTAAATGTCAATGACACTATAAAATAATTTTAGTGTTAACCACAAACAAGAATTGTCGTCCATTGGTCATTCTGGTGATCAGGGGTCTCTTCAATTCATTTGTGAAACTGCAAAAGCCAGCTTACTTTCTTATAGGAAGGACTCAACGAATTTATCAATCTGTCTGGAAATTAGTTGGTTCCTTTTAATTTTATGTTTTTAATTATAAAAATAATTGATCGTGATGTCAGTTAGCTTGTGGAGTGTGATGTGTTTGTGCTTTATGCTCTGAAGTACATTTATGAACAGAACTTTACATCATTTAATAACTTAATTATGCACCTTGAATCAATTTTATCCTTATTTTTTCTTTGGTTAATTAAGCTAAATCCCTTATGTGTTTATATTTTATTGCCCCTTATTAAGTTAATTAATCATTAAGAATTTAATTGCTGAGCAAATGTTTGTGTACTTTGTAGGATGTCGACCTTATTTTATTCATTCGCAGAGCCCGAATTTCGCTGACGACGAATGACATATAATTAATGTCTCCAGATATGCTTATCTCGCTGCTTCCTGTTGATAATCCGTAGTAAACCCCTAAGCAACAGTACATAAATATTACTGCATTGATGAAGTGGAAAATTAAAATTTGGGATTGTCGTACAGTACTCTAGTTCAATTTCGAGTTCCCGTTAACCAAAAATAATATAATGAACAGTCGTATTATCATAATCCCTCGCTTTCGTTTTCCAATTACCGTAACCAGCATAGCTTGGTCTAAGCCAACATATCCTCCTAAGACCATATGCATTTGGAAAGAGAGTTTTCAGTTTAGTCTATCTAGTTTTGGTTAGTTTTTGACAGTCCAGTTTTTTCAGATTTTAACGGATTTTTAGGATTCGTCCAAATTTGGCGATCAATTTGTCAGAAAATTAGAGCTATTCGATAACACATTTAAGTGAACTCTGAAATATACATCCATAAAATCATGGCCTATTTTGGTTGTGTTCTCATGAGGTTACCGGAGTGCATGCGTAATGTGACTTTTGAACTCGGGGGGGGGGGGAAATAAATGCGCGAGTGCGCGCGCAAGCTATTGACCGTAAAGTTCGTGTTTATATGAATAAAAAAATTATGTATATATGTATATATGCCTTAAGAAGCCTTCCGAGCAGGCCACAAAATAATTTACGCGCTGAGCACTAAAACACACGCCGCTTTTATGCGCAGCAGCAGCAGCAGCATCATAGCGACTGCTTATGGCGTTCGGTCCTTGTGCCTTAGACGACAACATTCTAAATGAGAAAGTAATCCAAGCAGCAAAAAAAAAATATTACGCTGTCGAAAATTTTACCCAAGCTGGAAGCGAACCGGGGTGAAGGCAGCGGCGTCTTTGTGGATTCGCTAGATTGCTTCTGCGTGGACGATTGCAATATTGACATTCAACGGTCCCTGACTGGGTCGACGGATTCTATTCGCTTAGCATAAATTTCAATTACGTTAGGGGGTTTCGGTCACACGCAGATACTCCATTGAGACCCGCTTGGCACCGTATAGGACCTATAATGGATTTTTTAAATGGAAAAAAAAATTATGATTTTTGAGTGATGCCCTATATGAAAAAATCAATCGAAACAAAATTTGTGATCTTGCCAGAAATTGAAAACATTTTTCCCAATCAGAATTTTCGGGTTATGATGAGATAAGAAATAATGGCGACGTACAAAATGTTGGTCAACCGACGTTGTTGTTAGTCAACCATTTAAATTGGTTAATACAGCACAGTATTTAATAATACAGCACAGTATTTAATAATACAGCACAGTATTTGATAATACAGCACAGTAAAAATACAGAACACTGTGAAACGTGTTTTTGTGAAACGTACATTTCGAGACCTTGCCTACATTATTGCAAATTTCTTTTAATTGTTTTCTGAATTTTTTTGGGGTTTTGACGAAGGGAAAGGGTGAAACCTTTCAATGTACGATTTAAAAAATACAGTTTATTATTTTTATTTATGGAGCATCGCCAGCTCATCGTCGATTTTCCACGGTTCTGTCCCGGTGTTTGTTCACTTATGCCTAAACGACTTTTTGCATATTTTTCGTGTGTAATTATTATTATTTTTTTAATTCACCGAAGTGTATATCACAACACAATTTTAAGGCGCTGCCTGTAGCTAATAGCCATCACTCGATTCATATGCATTACAGTATTTACTGTGCATGTATCGATTGCATTTTTTGTATCTGATTGAACACGGCATTATAATTAAAAACCTGCAGTAACCTCTCGCATGATCAATTTCAACGGATTTATTGAAAAGTTGTCAACCAAAATATGTAAATCTTATTTATATGTGAACGTGTCTTATTTTTCAAAACTTGCTAAAATATTCATTTTCCAATTGTAATTCGTTTGCTGCGATCAGCTTCTCAATAAGATCGCAAAAATGCGGTCGCGGGATCACAGGAAGATAAACACCCTATGAGTGCGTGAAACGTTACGGGGTCGTCATACCCGTTGGCCACACTTGAGGTAAACCAGAGCCCATAAAAATAATGCCCCTAATGCGCGCGAATGTCCTGTGCCTGTGTAGAAGAGGGAGTGGAGATGGGAGGAGGGGTGGAAGAAAAGGTGTCACGTGGCTCTGAAACGACTATTTTCTTTATTATATCATTCAAAACTTATTCAGTTTTCTGGCGTGAAGTCGAGAGGTTAAAAACAATTTTTCCGCAGTCTCCTCGTTGACGAGGACTCAAATGTGTTTAACTTGAGCGAACAGTGGACGGACGTGAATATTTAATTTTTTGCATCAACCTCTGATGTTGAGGGTCATACTTGAATCATCAAAAGTGGTAGTACGTCTCCATTTTCCCCATCCACTAAGAACAAACTTAGTGTGTTTAAATAGATCGAACCCTGATAAAAAATGCTTTGTTTTCAGCTGCGCTGAAATTCTGAATTTGAATTAGTAAATTTGCAACAAAAAATTTCTTTGTCTTTTTTAAAACGCGCTTTTCTGGCGTGGCGCTTTTCAATGAATAAATTTTCTTCAATATTGAACAAGTTAAACGAATTTTGTTTCTGCGTGACTTGAATATCTACAGAATGATATCGCTGATCAGAATGTCATGTGTGAAGTATTTTGGCTTCCATGGCATTCGTTCAATTTTCCTGTTCTCCTTTTGTCAACTGGTTCTCTGGAATAACACAAACCGTTGAATATATCCATTCAGAGTACTACTTTCAAGGTACTATTTCCTTTTGTAAGATAAAAACTGTATACTCGAGTATTTCAGGTATTTCCTATTCATGAAGCTAGGGAATACTTTAACATATTACAAGTTGCATTGCCGACCAATTTCTGAAATCTACCACACCATTTACTGTTCTACACCTGTATACATTCATATTGCGGTCGAATATCCGATGGTCACTGCACTCCAAATTGGTAGCAGAGCTTAGCGAAACCCCCGGTCCCCAAGGATAAATTAGTTTGCCTGAAGTTCTCTGGTCAGCAATTACCTGTTACAATGTTTGTGTCCTCGTCTGAACAAATGAATTAGAGCATCATTAAAATAATTTGTTCTATTATGTAACTTATGTGCTAAAAGCGTGCACTGCACTGATGACCCGTGAACATATATGTGGTGTATTGGATGCCGTTTTGAATTCGTTACACCAGCGCCGACAATTTGTGGGATGAGATTTTAGAAAAGCCTGATTAAATCGGGAAAATCAATACTCCGTGTTGAAAAGTGTCTGCAAGTGATAATACGAATGAGATGCTGCCCCTTTAATGAGAGAAAACACTGCGATAAAGTTAGGCGGTAGTACCCTAGTTACACTGGCCAAGCATGCTTAATCCAAGCATGATTAGAATGGGGCGTTTAGACATTGAACAGAATCGGCTCGTGCCGCTCGTTCGTGCTTCGACAAGAAATGACTAGGCGCTCTCGAATGACGATTCCTCCATCTTAATTGTGCCCTCGAATTTCAATTGTGCTTGAGGTCCTCTCAATTCATATATATACCGTATATCACCGCAATATCAACTGCGATGAAATTTTAATAAGATTCGACCGGGTGATTTGTATTGTGACCGAGTCGCCTATGTGATGATCTCAAAGGACAATTTGCCCCAATCTCAAGCCCAATTAAAAAATTTCAAGCAACTTTACGCGTGTTTACATTGTAACTTGGGTACAATGCGATAGGACAAAGTCATTCGCTGCACCTTGGTGGCTAGCAAACACCGGCACATTATTGAAACTATAGCTTAAGTGGCCTGCAAGCCCTTCATTTACTTTTAACAAACCTTGCAAGTCAAACCCAAAGTGGAATTTTGTATTTGGGCTGTCCCTTTTAATCGGTGACCCTATTCGGACTCAAACTGACAATTCCTCGGCCGCTGAATCAACCGCTGTATCAAAATAACTCGACGATATTGACACGTTGGAAAACTGAATGATTATATGATAATGCAAAGGTGAATGGGCCATCGAAATGTTTTAAGCCCAGTATCACATGGTCGCATGATCGCAAAATCTTCAGCATATTGAGAATGAGTGTATTGAATATATATTTTCATTTTGTGATGTATATACATGTAGATACGAGATAATCTCTCGTAGGTCAACGATGAGAAACAAAAGATAAAAATAAAGTTCCCGACACAGCAACTTATACTCTGTATTTAGCTATCTCTCAGTAATTGCGCCAATTAGCATGTTGCCATATACAGAGTATCATTGAACACGGAATCTCCGTATTTGACGAGGGTGCAAAAGCAGGGCCATGCAAGACGTGCTGGTGATGCCAAGGACAGGATGAGCATTTCAGTTTGGTAGCTTCAACTGCCAATGGCCATGACATTTGGCGTCTCTCCATTCTCTCTCCCTCTTCCTGCGTTCTGCCCGAAGCGCATGGACTAGGTAAGCGTACCACTGTCAGAAGAGAAATATTTGAGACCCCAGCGGATCTTCCTCGAATTAATTTCTTCTGGCGAAACACCCAACGACCCTATTAGAGAGGTCGCAATGTTAATCACATAGACAACAATATGGAAGGGATCGCGCTGACTACGTCATTTCTCGCCAGAAAAAGGCGTGTCCAAACATTATGCCATTTCCTTTCCAATTGTTAGAAAAATGCTTCGCGAGCATCAAATTTCTTTCCATGAGAATTTCTTATTGCGGACCCAACCTTGGTGGCGAAGTTTGTTTTGATGTAGAAATATGCCAGTGGAGACGCTTATCTAGTCCATGCGCTTTGGTTCTGAGGAGATGCTATTGACGTTCGCTTCCACAAACCGGGCAACAAGCGTTGATGATGGCGTGGGCCATCAGAAAAATACGCGCGCGCCGTGGCTCGGTTCTTGTCGGTTCAGGGTCGTTTTTCTTAGCGGGGAGCACACGAGTGTTCATTTCATCCCATCTGTGGACGCGCCGTATGGCCATTTGTCGGTTGGCCGCGGCCCACATTCGAAACTCGTTTTGCGTTCTGGGCACCGACAGTTAGCGGTGGCCGGAAAGTTTCTGCTTCGCCCTCCTCCTCCTCCTCTCCTCCGACGAGAAAGCTATCGATTGCAGATCGAGTTGCGGAATAATTGCGGTCTGGCAAAGAAATTGGGTGTTGCGCAGGTTTTCGGAGCCCCGATTTGCTCCAGGGGTGTGGGGGGGACTACGCTTTGGTGGTTGTACGCGATGCTCAGTCTTTCAGAGTGTGCACGATTGGGCAGACTATTCGTGGACAGGGAGCACAACGTCGATTTCACCTATTTCGTTAAGGCGGATTTCTTTATAAGATTTCTGCTTGATCAACGAATAAGAAAACAAATTGGAGAAATATTCAATTACGAATGGAATTTGGCTGTTCTATGTGCTTGACATTCCAGATTTACCGAAAATATCAGCTAAACGATGTGCCAACATTATTTTTGTTCAAATAAGTTGTGGTGTAAGGCCCATTAAAAAATTTCGTTTCCAAACACATGTAAATAATAATAATAATTGAAGAAAATACACTAATTCCAAGGAAATGGAAACCAGTATTATAATGTCTGATAGTAAGACAATTTAATCCTTGGAATTAGTGTATTTTCATTTATTCTACATCTGTCTCGGCGTGTTTCACAACACCTTCAATATTTAATAATATTGGTTGTGAGATTGATTGTTTTTAACACCTCACGCCTAGTCATTGATCAGAATAATAGAGTATGTCTCAAAACAATTTTTTCTATAAATACAAGTGTTGTAAAATACAATATAAACCGGCTTTACTGGTATTGCGAAAAAATTCACCAACAACACATCATGCAAATGTAACATTTACAATTTTTTTTAATTAGGGAAGCATCTTCCACTTCTGCATGATTACTTCTCATTTTTTTCCTCGTTTTTCCGGCACTGCATATAGGGCTGCCTGCTTGTTAGCCGTATATAAAAAGAACTTTTTTTCAGTTCGTGTAAATGGATTAGCTAGTCTGGCAAACGTTCGCCGTTAGGATCTATGCAATCGCTCTCGCGTGAAACTGCCGCATGCCCCGCACACGCAGGCGCCATGTGTTCTTTTTCAGTTGGCTGGCGCATTGGCCGCCACCGCCGCCTTCGCCCGCCAAACTCATTCGATTTTAAAGCTGAGCTCAACTCAACGAGCTGGAAGCACACTAATGTTCTCGAATAAATCGAGCCTAAATTTGATCACGACGAGCGCGAAACGAAACAAGCCGTGTAAGCCTCGCTACACGACGCTAAAAGAGATCATTTACCGGGAATTTTCAGCTCCGGCGGGACGGAGGGAAGCTGATCCGACAGGGAAGACGTGTTCGGCGTCCAAGTTAAACAAACCAATGGTGCGGCTGATAATTCCGATGCACCGACAACTCCTGTGGTGAATATCCTTCACTCCCCTCCCCCCATCCTCATTCACTCCATCCCTCCCTCATCCCAGGATCCCCATTCCACAGTCCCGCCCCTCTTTTAGGCTTGAGCATCTCTGCTAGTCCCCGGATTTCTTTCGTTCTGTTCCATAGTTTAAATTTGGGACAACTCTCGTAATAGGCATCTGCTTTCGGATTATGCGTACAACAATGCGTATAAATGAAAGTGCTAGATAACCATTAGATTTCAAAATGTGCCGGGATATTTTGAAATATATTTTGAAAGGTACATTTTAATTTTAATTTTATTTAATGGACAGACACAAACGATAATTGCGAAATTGTGTCGTTTGACTAAATAATACTTAGGTTGTTTGATAAATTAATTTTTCCACGCCTCTTGTGTTGAGTTGGTGTACCTTTGTTAATAAAATGCAACTATGTAATTATATAAAAATTTAGTGAATAGTCACGATTTGTTTCAACGTATCGAAACTAATTGAGTATTACAATTCGTAATTTATTTATATCAATATGAATGGGAAATAAAATATATGGTCTGTTGTACGAATGTGCTCTACACATTAAAGAACATAAATTACGACCTCTCTTTTCCAGACCAACAACGCAGTAGACACAAAAATGCCGTGTTTATTCTTTCGTCGCAAATACATGGAAGCAAAACAATAGATATATATATATATTCGGAGGAGAACGAATGTCATGCGGATCTGGCATGACAATAGTTTACTTGTTATACCCGACTTTGTTTTGTTTTTCATTTTATTTCATACACCGCGGCCTAGTCTTAGTGCGGTGCTGCTCTAATATTTAGTACCCAGCGTGGCTCTGTGACTCGCACCTCCACCACACTGGTTGGTGAATTATTTCTGTTGCGCTAGCCGGTTTGCCAAGGGCAGGGTCCGGATCCGGCTGGTAATCATCCCTGGGCAAAGATCAGAAATTGTTCCCACTTTTGTCTAATTAGAATGAATTGATTGTACAAAGACATTGGTATCCATTAAAATCGTATCCAACATAAATCTTGATATGAAATGTCGTTTTCTTGTTTGAGATTGTGTATCGTTGCCATAATGTGCCCTCTCACATAGTGCCTAAGCACCAAGAGAGGTACAGAAACTCCTGTTGAGATATACACTAAAACATAAAAAATATAAAAATTAAATTTAGGTGGGTTGACAAGATGGGTAACATTTTTGTCGACATTGGTCGCAAGGGTCAACATTTTATTCATAGGGGTCCAGCATTATGTACTTACATTTGCTTCCTTTATCAACAGAATGATATTATTGTATACTGTAATTTGAATTGTTGGATGAAGAGCGAACTGAAATTTATTTAAAATGTTAAATTTCATCCTTGAATTCTTATACATACATGAATTCAGGTATATACGAAGCCCAAAAATAAATGTTCTTTTAAAATAATTGTAGTCTTCCTTTTCGATTCACCCGGGGCTTGAGACACTGCTATTCCCAATGCAAACGTACCCGCCACCATCAAAGTGTATGGTAGTGAGAGGTTGAGCTATGGTCTGTTGGCCCGACTCGGTTACATGTCGCCAGTAAATCACGGCCCTATCTGCCTGCTCCAGCCATGGAAAAGTGTTCCTGCATGCACGTCTTATCTTAAGATATTTCTATTCATTCCCCCCTTTCTGTGCTCCCAGATCAATTTATGAGCACTGCGATATATTTTACTCCGGGTTATTTGCGCTGCGGCAAAGACTGTAGCGTGTCACTCCCACACCAACGCCACCTCCCAACAGATATAAGAATATGGCATTCTCAGACGATATGCGCACACACACACACATGTACATACACGCAGTGGAAGTTAAACGTGATGCTGCAAACCATTGTGCGTTACAAATTTAACTACGCGTAGCCGAGAAAACACTAGCCCTTATAAATTAACTGTTGTGTGCGCGTACACTGAACGAATGTAGAGAGTTTGCCATGTACTGGATACAGTAGAAAGTTATTTATTGGTATGGCATTTGGTTAATCGTTTGGCGTAAACGCTTCTGTCGCATAACCGTTATTTAACAGAATTGCGTTTTCCGCTTTGACGTGTTTGGCGTAACTTTTGCTAGATATGGGTTAGCTGTTCTTTATAGTTTTTTTTGTCTGGAATTTTTACTAGACAATTTTTATCTAGCGAACTTGCGAATGTACTCTGTATTATTCCTTACCCAAAATATGATACCAACACGTCTGCGCATAGACTACAGAAAAATAAATACATCGAAAGGCAAATTTCGATTTTATATTGTCAAACGTTCATTGTTCTGGTGCACTTATGAATTTATTATGTTGTACTGAAAAATCGAATTAAGTGATATTGACCAACTTCTCGTAGTAATGTATTTCGAAATAATCACCTTGTATCCCCGATTACACGCTGTCCCGCATTGCTTCGCTGCTCGTGTGGTATTGGTGCGCTACGGGTGGCTTGAGCCAACCAACACGGGGCAGCAGCGTTCGATGATGTCGTTATGGTTTCGTTTTTTTAAAAGTAAAGGCTATTTGCCGATGCGCGTTTTTAAGACAAAAACGGGTCATTGTGTTATCAAATTACAGCCATCGTCGGATATTGATTTCACTGGACAAATACAATGAATTTTGCAGGGCCATCGTCGTTTAAAAATCCGTTGCTTCTCGATGTGATGCTGCGCTGATATTTCGCCAAATGTAATGCGACACGAGGCGACGTCTGCACGTAGTTCGACGATATATCTCGGTGATATCTTTCAAGTAGTATCCTCCTGTGACCCAATTCACATGTACCATTGAAAACCCAGACGAATAATAAATAACCTAGTCACAATGGCTAAGTAAACTACACTTACCTGCTTAAAATGGGGAGAAGCGTTTAGAAATGAACTTGCGACGCGAGTTTTGTGCTTTCACAAGAAACTGCTACACGTTCTCGAAGGGCGATGCGTCCATCTAAAAATGTGTTAAAGAGGGTGCGTTTTACTTTCATTATTATTTGGCCACGCGATCTGTATATCAGAAAAGTGACTGCGACCTCGAAGACACATTTTTCCACGATTCTCATTTGACACGTAATGCGACGTAAGGTGCTCGTTGAAGTTGAAAGGGTGCTTGCAAATGGCAGAATCGCCAACATTGAGTTATATTTATTTGAAGGACAGGGCTATGCAATTTCAATTGCATTATTGGTTTTATTTTGGTTACACGATTCTTTTAGAAATTTAACCATAATTCAATAGTGGTGACCTTTATAGGGGTCTCAGCATGAATCGCCAACATTGAGTTATATTTATTTGAAGGACAGGGCTATGCAATTTCAATTGCATTATTGGTTTTATTTTGGTTACACGATTCCTTTAGAAATTTAACCACAATCCAATAGTGGTGACCTTTATAGGCGAGGGTCTCAGCATGAATCTATGCAGATATGGTATTTTGTAGCTGAAGCCTTTAAACAGCGTAATTACTCGGCGGAGTCGAATCGTGTTACGCAGATAGTTGAATTGGGTAGCCGGGAAACGCAAGTGAAAGTTGGGATTCCTCTCTCTCTCTCTATCTCTCTTTCGTCTACCAATAGAAAAAGTCTGTATTGAAAGAATGCGCTAGAGCATGAAGAGGATTGGCGAAGTTCATCGGAGCTCTGGTGAAAACAAGATTTCCTTGTGTCAGGTCGTTGCACAAAAAACTTGAATGCCTTATCAATCTATTATATTATCGCTTTTCTTATATGTCAATGTCAGTTCTTAAAAAATATGTATTGATTTTTCTGTTACCGCTAGTCAATTTAATTTTTGTAAATATCAACTGATTTCATTTGAATTCAGAAACAGCTGTTGACTACCACAATACGTCACCTCCGATAAAAGCGCACGATAAACGTTGTCGGTGTTTGTCGCTCGTTTATGTCTGATCCGTATTGAAATTTGGCACGATGAGCAGTTTTCTTGCAATTTTACTATTTCAACCCAAATTCATGTATGTAATAAAGTTGCGCCCGATGTGAACGAATACCACTCACTATCAAACCGTTTAATGAAGGGGTTTTCAGTTGGTGACGCCATCAATGTCGTTAAAGTTTCAAATACGATACGGTTCGCTAAAAAGGTTTCAGAGAATACCCCTTATTTCTGAACATTTTACGAGCAAATGTTAAAGTTCTACTATATACGTATATACGTGTATATGGATATCTGATACAAATTGTAAATAGTCGTATTACAGAATTCATCGTGTAGCGCTGCAATTGAAGTATCGAAACACGATTGATTTAAATACGCTTCAAACCGTTTTATACCACTTTGGTGAACGTTGTTTGATAACCAAAAGATATTCTATGTAATTCAAAACTACTGTTCGAGCGTGTAAGAAAAGATGAAAAATAACTGTTAACCGCGAATCACTATTTGGCCACCTCGGGCCTGGCCTGCAAAAATTCCCATCTTCAATTTTTTTCGCACCCGAGCGCCGAGCTTACAAGATCCGCTGTTCGTCTTGTCAAATAGCCCGAAGCAACAGCCGCAGCAGCAGTTTCCCAGTGTATCCAGATTTCTACCACTCGTGAACAATCATCCTCTGACCCGAGACTGCACGAGCAAGCTTTTACCTCAAGATTTCAAAGAAATATAACGGAAACAAATTTGAATTCGAATTTTAACAGCGATATTTTTTGTTAGACCAATTTGTGCTCAATTCTAAAATTCTAAAAGAATAATACCTCTTCAAATTTAGTATATTATAAGTAAAGGAGTCATCGAAGGGTCTCGAGGTAGATCCCATAAAATAGGCGGCAATACACAGTTAGGAGGATCGTCGTCATTTTTTGTTGACGTTACGTGAAACCGAAAACCCCAGTTGATCATTTTCACCACTTGGTGCGCCTTAGTTTTCGTGCAAGATCGCAACGCGACGTAACCTTAATGCTAATAAATTGGACTACTCTACTCTAGACGTTCTAACCTCTCTGCTAGAAATAAACGTTTTTATTTTTTTCCCATTGGCGTGGGCGTAGAGTGATTGCTTCCCAAACACACATTTGTGGACACGAGGGGTCTCTGGAGGATTCGTAGTGAGCGCTGGCACTGGAGCGCCGTAAGAGAAGTGTCCCCGTCCCCAGTCATTACTTCATTGTTTCTTGAAGTATCTCTGCCGAAATGGACGAGTTCGCTTCCAATTGCTGATGAATGACCTCCGCGTCGCTTGCCGGGGGACGCACGGGAGCGGCAATTGGACATCGGTGCCACGACCAAAAAACGAAAAGAACGAATGAACGGGGGAAAAAAAAGAAACTAGCTGGGTAGGAAATAGAGAGAGTGAGCTCGCGTCACATCACGTGCCTGGGAGCTCCCTTTACGAGCACTGGTGACGTCGGACCTGAAACGCGAGTCGAGAACAGGGTCCTCTTGTTTGCGCTCCAGGAACGATGTTTCGGGCATCGGGAAAGATTCAGTTTGTATGGAAAAATACCCTTTGGTTGAGCGGCAAACTCTATGCTTTTTCGGACGCGAAATAAAATGTTGATACCGTCTATCCGGTTTAGGGTGATTTGAGTAGGATTATATTTAAAGGGATTTGAAAAGAAATGCGGCGGAGAGGATTGTACATATGGGTCTATTTATGTTCAAAACCACTGAACCGAATTTGGAGTCGTGACTTTTACTCTTATGACATTGTCGTTTTCGAATGATTTGATTTTTAAACAATATTTGTTTTATTATAATTTCCAAGCGATGTCCTATGTACACCTCTTGGTCCTAAGGTACTTATTATGTGAGGGGCACATTTTCACCAATACTCCGGGATTAAAATTATCGAGAGCCCGCGCCGGGAATCGAACCCGGGACCGCCGAGCCACAGACAGTCACAAAACCGAATGGGCTACGACAATTACAAAATTTACCCACAAGCGACGACGAGTTGATGCTGAATTATTTCAGCATAAAATATCGTTAAACAACAACTACATATTGTGAACCAAAGTAGTATAATAATTTCAGTATTGGCCGCTAACCGTGATTGCACGTTTAGCATTATCGCAACAAATCCGCATTCATAGTTCTGAACAGATGCTGCCCCTTAAGATAGGCAATCACTGTGCGCAGGCCGCTATTTTTATCTATATCGGTTTTCAGGTTCGCAGTTGATAATAACATCTCTTTAAAATAAATTATTGTATCATCTGAATTTTGTTTTTTGATTCGAGCCTTGAAGAAGTAACTCATTGAAGAATGTTTTATCGCCGCTAGAAGGGGGTTGATCTCACCGGAGCGATGTTAAATTTTGTGCACAGTTGCCTAACAACCGTCTCGAATAAATTAAATTCGAATACAGAATGACTGGATTGTGCAGTGGGGAGAGCCATCAACATCCGTTACGTTCCTTTTGAAGTTAGATCTCACGCTGTACGCCCACACACCTATGCACTGAACTCTGCATTCATTCGTTCAGCCCATGAATGCAAACAAGTAAGATGAAGCTGGAGTTGGAGTGGAGTGCCAAAGGGCAATGTCTATTCTGACCGAGAGTGCTTCAATCAGTACGCTGCCCCGAATCCAACAATATAGTCGCTGATGTGATGATGACCCTGTCGCCTTATTGGTCTCCAACGACCTGTTACTTCCCGTGGCCCCGTGGTGTCCGCGCGAGCCCAAATACGACGAACTCGTGACTGTTGTGTTTGCCTGTACACGTGAAGCTACACGGGTCGTCATTGGCTGTTATTGTTCGACGTCACCATCAATTCGTTCCTGTGACCTGGACTTGTAGTCTGATCTGTGTAAATTCCGCGTTTTAGGTTTATCCAGTGTGAAATGTTTTCGGATTTTTCTTGCAAACTGTTTCAAGATTTGCTCGCTCACTTGGAATCTTGTTTGTATCATTGAGAAATTAGCTTGGTCCATGCCGCGATTTCGTTCACCCCAATCCACATGAGTTTGACCTTATTATCTGCTTAAAACCATTCGCGCAAATGAAAATTTTCTTCGACTTTACGTCATCACCATTATGCTGCTTACACTTCCGAAAGAAACTTTAATATTCTTATGGCTAATCTCTTAAATCGGGCAACCTCTTTATAAGATTCATGTCTTAAAATTTAAATTTTTTAAAAGATGTATCCAATATTGCGCAAAGCACCACAAAATTGGGATTTAAAATTCTTCTGAATATTTTCAATTATTAATGTACTCAATATTTTAAGAATGGAATTACTTAAAAATTATCATTGAATCATTATTATATCATGCTCATCATGTTAATCATTATTATATCATTACATCAATTATTATCTTATGTTTGTTTTAAAATATTTATCGAGAGGAGGAATTGTTATTGAGGAATCTCTGGAGGAATCTCTGGAGGAATTGATTACATGTGTGTTATTGAATAAAATATAGAAATATAATAAACTGGGTATGCGAACAATATTAGGGATCACTTGAACATTTGTGTGACCTTTATTTTCTCCTGAGTATTTCCGTAAAATATCGCCAATACTGTACATTTTAGAAACGTACTACAGTGCCAGGTAAAGGAACAGTGCCAAGGGGTCTCTTGAGGATGTGAATATGGTCTCGCAGCCGCGGAGCTGCTGGAGAGGGCGTCCGGGGGCCTCTCGGTTGACACTCGACAAAGGAACTTTTACGATGTTTCCCAAAGGCATCCGACTTGAAGATAGTATTGTGTGTGTCCACGGTATTTGGAAAATGGACTTTTCGTGTTATTCGCCGCGCGGTGTGGACTCTAGCGAATTGTAACTTTTAATACGGGGGTCGCGGTGGTTCGCTTCGCGCGCGCGGCCGCCCCGGCGGCGGTAGCAGCAGCTGCAGGCCAACTGCATATTTTTCCACCCGGTCATTATCTGACCCGCACGCTATCCAAAATCCGGGCCTGACCCGAGTCGGACGACAACGACAACGACGACGACTACATTAAATTGACAATGTCGCTGCGTGCGTGCGGTTTTCCACTAGGCTGAAGATCTCTGCATCGCGATTTGCCGGTCGTCGTTTGATGTTACCTGATTTTGGAGGACCAGAAACTAGATTAGCAAATTGGTAACCACTTTTCTGACGGACGCACCATTCCATTCGGCGATGTGCATACATTAGCGAATTTGCAGCAAGGGAGAGTATTGGCTACTGCCCAGGGTGCAGTGAGTTTGGAGTTAGCGAAACTAAGATTATGACTTGCTAAGCGACTTTGCTATTTTAGCGTTTATTATTTTAACATGCACTATTTAACAAAAAGTTTGTTTAAGCTCAAGTCAAACGAACATTTGAATAAGCTTATTTATACTGCAAACTACAGGGTTAGGCGATCGTTTTCAATATAATATTTTTGCTCCCGAATTACGAGTATTTTCCATTTCTTGATTGCGCGTTACATAAAGTGTTTGCAAGGTGTTGTGGGACAGATAATTAAATCAAGATTAATGTTAACGATATACGACTGAATGGTAAATCCAATCCGAAGGATCTACTATTGCGTTTTCCTGAACAATTCTTACAGTGGCAATTAGAATAATTATTGAAGATATAATAATTTGGACCAATGAATATACTTTATAAGCATAAACAACTCTGTATTTCGCCATCTGTCGACAAGTTTGATTTTAATTCCAGTAATCAATGCAAAAAATATCGATAAGATATTTTAAAAAATGTAATTTTCCGATATGTCAGCTACATTAGTTGAATAGTAGTACGATTCGTCGTAGCGCAGTTGGTTAAGCGACGGACTGTGGTTCGGCGGTCTTGGGTTCGATTCCCGGCGCGGGCTCTCGATTATTCGATCCCGGGGTACTGGTGAAAATGTGCCTCTCACATAGTGCC
>JAQGBY010000171.1:0-58457 GCA_034698785.1 Mycogona germanica | reverse complement strand
AGCCCGCGCCGGGAATCGAACCCGGGACCGCCGAAACCACAGTCAGTCGCTAAACCGACTGGGCTACGACGAGTCGTGCATTATTACCATACTGATGTTTTCTCATATATTAATATTTCGGAGGCCACCTTGCTATTGATGTTACAGGTTAATCCTGGTGAAAAAGATGTGACCTTGTAAATTGATTGCAGTGGGATTGATTGCAACCGAATATCTGCGATATTTAGTTCCAAGACAACCACGACTCGGTGAAAATGTGACTTCAGTGTGTCGTTGAGGCGACTGTGTCGTTCACGAAAATTTAAGTGTTGCCCTTTTGCTCCAGGAGATGGCGGTGGTGGCGTCGACGACCGCGTGCGCCCCCATCACTTCCCACAACGCCGCGGGCGGTTCCATCCCGAGTCTGGGTACGGAACCAGGAGAGCCCCTGGTCCGGGAGAAACATCACAGCCTCGTGGAGAAGTTGCACGGCCTCACCGAGAAGTTTCACAGCCTCGGACACCATCCGCGATTTGACAGCGACTCCAGTTCGCGAGTCAGGACCGGTGCGTAGAAAATGATCACCACCCCAGACTACGCATAATCCTCTCGACCCTGGACTCCTTGACGAGCCCCGTGGTCAAAGTGATTGAGTTAGTTTGTTTGCCTCGAACATAAACTCATCCTTTCTATTTATTTAATTGCTGGGCGTCCTACCAAATTCCTTAAACTGAATTCGTTTTTAAAAAGCTCCCCCTGATGCTGTACCGCAAGACGCGCAAAAATTGTCATATCGTGTTTTGCGGTACAGCATCAGGGGGAGCTTTTTAAAGCGAATTGAGTTTAAGGAATTTGGTAGGTCGTCCAGCAATTAAATAAATAGAAAGGATGAGTTTGAGAAAACTCCGAATTGAACAAGACGAAGGAGTGGGGAGCTTTAAACACATATTTAATAATATTTTTAGATAGTATTGTTGTGTATTGCTTGTTGTGTTTTATATCGCCACTGGCGTCACATTCACATTGTTAGACGAATTCAATAAAATAATATTTCAGTTTGACACAGGACAGCTGAGTTGAATCTCGAATAGGGTAGGAAGAGAATAAAAGATATGTTTCTGAAGAAACCTATGAAACCTAAATTAACTGTAATAATTTAAAATTACGAGTAGAATTATCAACCTATCTGGCATCATTTGTAACCGATGAAAAATAAGAAGAAATGAAAAGTTATTCGTTTTTATATGGTTATCTTGAAATCTCAATTTGATCTATAATCTGTAATTCATTCAAAAAATTGCAGGGAGAATTAGTTTTGCGAGTCAAAATTAAAATTTTAGTAAGCTAAGCGATTCAAGTGGGGTCAACTACAAATTTGCACAAAACAAAAAACAGGTTTAATTCTGCACCATTTGTCGAGTACTCCATTGATACTTCCGTCTCGATCGTTAGTCGATCTGATTGATAGTTTATCACAAAGCTCAGTATCTCCCGCATTTTCTCTCTGGTTGTAGGGAGTGTAGGCGCCACAGTCCATCCTACGGTCACTGTCACTCAAATAAGCTACGTGGATCCCAAATCGCAAGATTCGTCTCCCAGTCACAGCCAAGTCTCCAGAAATTCGTCGAGAAAATCGCAGAACTCTCTGCTTGTAACGGGCGGTAAGCAATGTACGCCAGTCCATTTTGTTTGCTCTCATATTCAAGTCAATTCGTGAAATAGTTATAGGACATGGACAGTTGTGAAATGGAAGCATCATCAATAATTTAGAAGCTCTTTGATTTTGCTTCGAATAATTCTAATTTATTTTATTTTGTTTCGTATCGTCGTATTGGCGTTTTCCAAGAACACTCCATTTCTTAAATTTCTATTGTAGTAAAATCAGTCCAACACCTGTAGACTCTTGAAAATTATCCGGAGCCGTTAACGTAATCTTGCATCGATAACAATAGTTTCTTTCATACAGTAGATCAAAAATTGATTCGCAAACCAAGCAACGTTGACGTCAACTCGATACGGATTCCACTTAAAGATGTATTCTGTTACTTTTCGCTGTTGGAAGGTGGACGACCCGAAGACAAGCTAGAATGTAAGCAAAATAAAAGCTATATGATGTGTTAGAATATGATTTAAAAAATAAAAGTGTTTAATGTATTTTCAAATTTTGTTTCCATGTCCGAACAGTCGTATTTAGAATGTACGACACTGATGGCAACGGTGTACTTGACACTTACGTAAGTGAACGTTTTTATCAGAATTTACAAGAATTCTATTGATACTATATAGGAGAGTAATATACGCTTTTATGATAGAAAATGTCAACAAATATTTTTGGAAGCTCTGCAATAACAAAAGATTTTTGGCCAATCATAATGCAATATGTTACAATAACGTAAATGTATAATTTATAATTTTTGCTTCATTATTTTATTAACTGTGCCCCTCACATAGTGCCTAAGCACCAAGAGGGGTACAAAAACTCCTGGTGTGATATACACTTCAGTGAATTAAAAATAATAATAATTAGATGTTGATAGTGCTCACAAAAATTCCATTTTCATTTTATACTCACTATATAGGAAATGGATTGCATAATAAATCAGATGATGACTGTTGCTGAATACCTGGGTTGGGATGTTACAGAGTTAAAGCCGGTAAACAGTTTAAATACATAAACATTATTTTCAAGCGACTTTAAATTTCTTATTAAATTAAATTATATGCCAAGACATGTACGCGTATATGAATTGGATGCTTAAATTTTTCAAGTGGTTCATCTAATTATTTTTAGTTGAATTTGTATACCCAAAGTGTTATCAAACAACTTACAAATATTACATTTTCAAATATGTGAAGGATCTCATTCGAGGATTTCAAAAGATACACCAATTAACAAATTAGCAGTGAAAATTAAAACCGGCTTCATACATTAAATGTGGTTTAATTATTGTTTCCACTTAAGATTCTACAAGACATGATGATCGAGATTGATTATGATTCTGATGGAACGGTGTCCTTGGAGGAGTGGAAAAGAGGTGGAATGACCACCATACCACTTTTGGTTCTTTTAGGATTAGATGCGGTACGAATAATTCCACTCTGGTTAAACATTTTAATGGCCATGTTTGTTATCCACTTAGACAATTGGGAAATTTTTGTTTTCTCTTTTGTTCTCAATTTACATTTATTGTGATTTTTTTCTACAATTTTAATTTCACGTAGAACGTCAAAGACGACGGAAACCACGTATGGAGATTAAAACATTTTAGTCGGCCGGCCTACTGTAATTTATGTTTAAACATGCTGGTTGGGTTAGGAAAAAAGGGACTCTGCTGTGTTTGTAAGTTTATTCATTTGTCGCTAGAGGTATATATTTTTCTGACTAAAAAAACTTGGCGCTAAACAAGTATCATGATGTCCTAACCTCTGCTCATTCCATTTTCAGTTTGTAAATTTACCGTCCACGAACGTTGTGTTCAACGGGCACCCGCATCTTGCATAAGTACCTACGTTAAATCCAAGAAAACCTCTCAGGCAAGTTTATCTGATGTTGTATTTGGTCAGTCGATAAGCTGACGCTCGATTACACCGTAAATCATTCCAATGATATATAGTCAGACATGCGGGAATTTTCGCCTGATTGTAGCGCCGCCCTGTGCTTTCTTTTCTGTCATGAGATATTTGTTAAGGAGGTTCACTAGCGTGTTCGCCTTTTAAAACAAGAAAGGCGACCTGGTAATTTTTCCTAGCCTAAACTCGCTACTACACAGAGATCTTTATAGTGTAACAGGAATCTTACATCCACGAGTCTCACGGTTTTACTTCTATTCCATTCCGAAGAAACATATGAAAACGAATTTCTCACTCCCGAAAAATTTCGAAGGTCCGGACGGGAATCGAAACCACGTTCACTGGAATAACAGTTCGACGGGCTAATCACTACGCCACACGAGACCCCTTATTTCCTGATTCTGAGATACATTTTTTTACATTTAAACTCAACGACTAAAAATGTAACATTTTTCGAATTACAAATTTTTCTGTTAGGTAATGAGCCATCATTGGGTCGAAGGAAATTGTTCTGGAAAATGCAGCAGGTGCAAGAAGTCAATAAAAACCTATAACGGAATTACAGGATTACACTGCCGCTGGTGCCAGATGACGGTAAGAAAAATATATTTGAAATTAAAGGGCTTAATTTGATTAGAATATAAACCATAAACTTTGTGTGATCGAGTATGTTAACGGTATTTTCGTAAATATTAATGCTTTTTATAATAAAAAAGATTTAATAGTTTAAATAGATATTAGTGAATTTAATATAGGTGTTGGTTTATTTTTATTAGCTCCACAATAGGTGTGCCTCGCAGGTCAAGCCTGAATGTAACCTAGGAGTCCATCGCAACCATATCCTGCCTCCAATTTCCATTTGTCCTATCGTCCTGGTAAGTTCACTTTCGATTTTAGAAATAAAAATTAAGAGTTGAAAATAGAATGATAAACTGATAAATATGAGCAATATGGCTCTTTCAAGTTTCCCTACACAAATTTTTCATTCCAATAAAAATACAATATTTTTAAATTTGATTTTCTTCGTTTATGTTAACTTGGCGCTTTCTTTTTTACAGGATCGACAACGTAGTTTTTGTAAAGACAAAAAAAGTTTATCCAGATCCGATTCCAGCACTCCAGAAAATAATCACAAAAATATAGTGCGTGTTCACTTGACACTCGAAGGCGATTGACAGTTTTTGTTCCGTTATGAATGTATTCCACAATAGTTTGAGAATTATTATTTTCTTTTGTCATTTCTAGGGATCACCAATGTCATTCCAAATAAGCCCGACAACGGGTACGCATCCACTCTTGGTTTTCATCAATCCAAAAAGTGGTGGTCGCCAAGGGGCCAGGTAAATATTATAGCTTTTATTTCCGGATCAATTAATTTCGTAGATGATACGTGATGGGAGTCAGACATTTAATAGATTTGTAATAATGAAAATGACTTGTGTAATGTTTAGGATATATTATGTTGCAACGGGGTATTGATGATGACGTCTGATGAAATTGTTTCACTTTCAGAATATTAAGGAAATTCCAATATTTATTGAATCCTCGTCAAGTATACAATTTAGCCAAAGGAGGGCCTATGCAAGGGTAATTTTTCATTTGTACGAAATGCACTTTGAAATTACATTATAACAAATGTGTAATGTAATCGTAATGGCGACTTAAATATTATTTTATTTTTAGGCTAATATTTTATAAGGACGTTCCAAATTTTCGTGTTTTATGTTGCGGTGGTGATGGCACAGTGGGTTGGATTCTGGAGTGCATGGGTAAGTTTTATTTAATGGGTGTGATTCATTGATAAGTCGTGTAATGTGCAACATTGTTAAATGCTTGAAGAATTGTTTGGTTTGATTTTTAAAATCTGCTTTCAGATAAAGTGCAGTTCATTAACCAACCGCCGGTGGCCATCCTTCCGTTGGGGACTGGCAACGATTTAGCTAGGTGTTTAAGGTGGGGCCCAGGTAAGTGTAGATTCAAATCTGCGAGTAATGTGACCAAGTAGCATGATGAAGAAAATTATTTGCCTAATGTATTGCCGCGCATATATCGATATATTTTTTAATTGTAATTTTCCAAAGGGTACGACGGAGAAAGCCTTCAAAAATATTTGAAGAAGGCGGAAAAAGGACAAATGGCCACCATGGACAGATGGCAAATAGAGGTCAGCCAAGCTGAAGGAGTCAAAGACGAGACAGGGGATCCGATTCCTTACAACATCATCAACAATTATTTCTCTATAGGCGTTGTAAGATTTTCATTAATTAATAAAATTGACATAATTTCTCATTATATTTCATTCGATTGGTATATCAACATTTCCAAAATTTCTTGTTCAAAATTATTTGAACAAACTAGTGCACATTACTTGCTCCTATAATAGGTAAATTTGGCTTGCAAGAATTGTTTTCTCACTTGTGTAACCGTAAACTCGAAACCGTTATTCATTCTGTAGGACGCCTCAATATGCATCAAATTCCATTTGGAAAGAGAAAAGCATCCAGAAAAATTTAGTAGCAGGTATTTAAAATCAGATAAATGGCATTTGTCTTATACGCTTTTATGTAAAAAATGTAGTAGCCTAATGGTAATTTTTTTAAAACTTCAGGATGAAGAATAAAATGTGGTATTTCGAATTCGCCACTTCAGAGACGTTCGCGGCAACGTGCAAAAATTTGCACGAAGACGTAGACATTATGGTAATAAACCGATTACGTAATTTTCATAACCTCTCCACATCTTATTAAATATTTTTACCGCAAATTTTCTTTGTGGAACTCATTACAGTGTGACGGAGTCTCTCTGGAGCTGGCCAACGGTCCCTCACTTCAAGGCATCGCCCTACTTAACATACCATATACTCACGGAGGCGCCAATTTATGGGGCGACAATCTCAGTCAAAAGAAACGAAGTAAAAGCGTGTCCAAGCCCAAGAAAAAGAAGAAGAAAGATCGTGACAAGGAGGTGTCGCAGTGTAGTTTTAATTCCACTGATTTGGCAACAGCTATCCAAGGTGAGAGACGACACACAAGCGAAAATGTTGGCTAGTGAAGTGCAACCATGTGACAAAAAAGTTATTATATTTATTAAAAAAATTGTGGTTGATGCTTAACTGAATCAATATTTTATTTAAAATTTAATATTTTTCTTTGAAAGATAGATGGAATAACTAAAATGATTAATGTTTAATTTATACGTTTACGATGACATTTGATCGTTTGTTGCAATTTTTCCATTTCCCTCGAATATTTTTGTGTGTCGATAACTGACCGTGAAACTTGGAAACTGCTTTGAATGTTAATTTTAGATATTGGTGATAAAATGATCGAAGTCATTGGCCTTGAAAACTGCTTACACATGGGACAAGTGAGAACTGGATTGCGAGCTTCTGGTCGAAGACTTGCCCAGTGTTCTTCTGTTGTCATTCGGTGAGACATTAAATGTTCTTTTTCTTTTCTTTTTTTTTTTGGAAAATGTGATCCAAAGCTAAAAATGCCAGTGAAATGTTCCAGAAGCACACGAACATTTCAAGAAACTTGATAGACTTTATAGAAGACTTGAAAGAGTCTGGCAAATCCACAATTTCACGTAAATGTAAAATGATAATTTGGCAAAATGTAAAGTAATTTTTTATCGGATTAAGGAAATGTAGCAAATTCACCTTTTCAAAAATTCTTATGTTATATAACATATCAAATTCGAACTTTAAATTCAAATGCATTGCTTCTGTGCCTATTATTGCATCTTACATTTTTGGATGTTTATTTTTGGAACAGTACTAGGAAAAGGTTTCCAATGCAGATTGACGGAGAACCATGGATGCAACCGCCTTGTACAGTATGTGATTTACTAATTACAGAGTATTACTATTTAGTTAATGCGGAAACTATATTGTTTATTCCTAACGCCTTTATCGGTCGACACTTTTTTCGAATCTTATTTGTTTGGTAAATGTTTTTTTTCTAGATTTACGTCACACACAAGAATCAAGTTCCCATGATCATGGCACCGCCGCCTGAAAGCAAAATTAAGCTGTTCAATTTCTGGAAGAAGCTTTAATTTTTTTAAAAATCTCTATAAGATACGACTTGATTGAACTTTATATACATTCTATATACATATATCTATATATTATCAACAATTTGCCCTATTTCTGGTAGGCCTATATTATAAACAAACTTAGGTCAAGCCTTATACAATTTTACGCTACGTTAAAAATACTCGTGCATACACTTATCGATTATGTACAAGTATGTTGTATTTAAGAGTTTTAATGTATGATTTTAATTGGTGTCGATTTTCAAATTATGCGAGGTCAGAAAAATATATCACGTAATTACTTTTTAAACCATTCATTTCATCTTAATACACTTATGTAGAGAGAAGCTACGAAATGAGCTGACAACACTTCATCCAGTCGGAAGTACTCTTAATGGAGAGTAACATTTTAAAGTGTTCAGTTATTGTGTTGCTTTTTCATGTCGGTCAGTTGTCACATGAAATATCCTTTCCCGTACGAATTTAAAAAAGTTTATAAATCTAATTATTGATGCTTCAGGACAAAATAAATTTACGTGAATCAAATACAGCTTTTAGAATTCATATTGGTTCCAATTAGAGTATTGTTGACTTATCTTCAAATCGCATGCAACAAAACACTCATACTTTTTGTAAGGGTTGTTAAGTAATCTTATCTCTAAACAAAAATGAAAGTTAATATTGGTACTGCACTTTGACCAAAATGCGTTGATTTGGGAATTCAAATGTCATTAACAAAAGGAAGGTTAAATGAGTAATGAAAGTGACAACAAACGATAACAAGTGATAACAAGTGTATCTCGACACGTAGCAAATTGAAAGATTGCTATATCCAATACTTATCTGCCATAAACGAAGCAAGTACAGCAATGGTAACAATTGCTACTGTTTAAATTGTGTATAAAAGAATTGTCAGATCAGTTATTGGAGATTTTCAGAATTTCACCAGTTGAAAAAAACTATTTCAAATTCTGTGAACTTGATGATCGAATTTAACGTATTTTTAAGTTGTTGAGCATTACGCTTAATTTGAATCCAAACGCCAAAAGACTGTCATTCTGAGGGTTTTTAATTCCTTTTCTGAATTTATTCAATAATTCATTCATAAGCACTACATGAAAGCAGCTATTCGAATTTCATATTTAATGTGTTTGAAATTTACACGAAAGCACAAGGATTTAAAGAAACTTATAAAATATACCTACACTGAAACGAAATTCATGCGCGCCTATCTGGCATTAAAATCGAAATACACGGAAATACAATATACGTACTTTTTACTTTTTACATTTTTTTTAATGTATTTAATCTGTTTAACAAAATACATATAGGACATTTCAATAACAGGTGTTGGCCATTAGAGCATATCCGGGAGTGTGCAGAATTCAAGCCAATCTCCGCACGAATAACCGATATAATTATGCATTCACATTTTTTTTAAAACACATGTACATTCAAATAACAGGACAATTTAAGACTCAAACTGTCGCAGTAATGACTAGATCCAGAGTGGCTGTCACTAAGCTGTCTAAGATTATCTACTGTGTATTGAATATGGTTATAGGATGAGAACACCTCAATCGGGTAACGGGCAGAGGGTGATCCGTTCACTCGGCAACTCTGCAAATATAAATTAAACGAGATTTAATTTAATTTAACACGTCCAGTTGACATACAATTGAATACACACTATGGTAAGTGCACATTTATTCGGGTGCAGCGTTCGACTTACAAAATTCGCATGTTATTCGTTGCTCCGGCTCCCTGTCTCCAGCCAGTCACGGCGACGACGGGGTCACCGCGCTTGATGAATCCTCTCTTGATACCAATGTTGATGGCGTACTGGATTCGGAGATCAACATCGGTCTGCCAATCATCAATTCGGTCAGCTAGGTAAAATAACAAAGATTAAATTAGAACTGGAAAAATTTATTATCCATAAATTCATAACTCGTAACGACCATATCCCGGGTTCGATTCCCGGCCCGGACTCTCGATTATTCGATCCCGGGGGTACTGGTGAAAATGTGCCTCTCACATAGTGCCTAAGCACTTAGAGGGGTACAGCATCTTCCTGTTGTGGTTTACTCATAATTCAGCCCCGCCACCTTGACTAGGCAATTACGTCGAACACAAAATCATCCCGGTTAACACAATCAAGACAAAATATTTCTTATAATTCACTTGACCTGGTGAAAGGGGATAGAAAATTTCTGGCGTCTTCTCGGTGCTTCAGTACTAGTACTAAGGACACATTTTCAATAAACCCCAGGAATCTGATAAACAAGGGACCGGGACGTAAATCTAACCCGGAACCGTCGCACCACCAAGTCAATCACTCCAGACTGAGACATACCTGTGTAGTGAATGGGCATCAAACCGCGATACAGGTGGCACTGTCTCGCCACCTGTGGAAATCGTGTGACCGGCATCACGGGGCATCTGGGCCGATACTTCGAGATTAGATGAGCAGATCTGGAATTGGCAGACAATGATTATGACATAAAATAAAACTACCAATCGCATTCATTAGAATTAATCATGATACAATTGATAAAATTGCGAATACAAGCAGTGATTGGCGAATAACTAGATTTCTGGACGTCTCAAAAAGTTCTCTAAACTCAAATTAAAATGAGTAGACATGTTTCCCACTCCGTTCCTCTTTAAATCAATCAGGCATTGGATACTATTCAACAAAATAAAACAATCAACGGTATGGCTGATGGGAAACATGTGTGCACGTTGTACGATTCGTCGTAGTCCAGTCGGTATTGCGACAGACAGTAGCTCGATGGTCCCGGATTCAATTCCCAGCGCGGGCTCTCGAAAATTTCGATCCCGGACACTAATGAAAATGTGCCCCTCGCATAGTGCCTAAGCACCAAGAGTGGTACAAAAACGCCTGTAGCGCAATGACTACAGAGATGGGGGGGGGGGCAAAAAAAATGTACATACCTTCCGGTAGTCGTGATGACCACAATCGCAGAAGCGGCGCACTGAAATGAGGCCTCGACCACTGCTATGGCGATGGTGTGAGTGGCATCGATGGGTGGCGCAATGGTGGAGCTCAGCTCGATGAACAACTGCTTGTGCCAGATAGCGGCTTCGGCCTCTCGGCAGATCTGAAAATTGCAATTGCAAAAATGCAAAATTTTAATCTTCGAGTAACCTTGTACTATTGGCAAATCTTGCACATTCAAGTATCTTTCTCTTTCAATACTTCGTATATTAACTCAATTTCACCTATGAGCCCCACCTGGTGAGGATCCCAAACGGAGCTACAGGATTCAAGCAAAGGTCTGACCAAAGAAAAGTAGGTCTCCGACTAAACATTACTTGGACACCCCTTCAAAACACTTTGGTCAAACCTAAGCCTAGCATTCGTTGCACCAGTCATATTTTGTATTTGGTTTTTCCATAGTAGTTTAGGAGTCGTTTAATCGTTGATGAGGACTGTCAAAAGGCTTTGCTAAAATCTAAGAAAATCATATCTTGCTGAATACGTCTATCCAAGGATTTCTGAAGGTAATGGGCGAGAAGGATGCCCTTCAAGTGTTATGGAACACATTTCAAATGCGTCATTTTATCAAGGATTCTCTAATAAGCAAACAAATAATGCCCCTAGCGTTCCTTACGTGATTCATAATGGTCACAGATTCCAACGGGTAGGCGCCCTTGGCAGTTTCTCCGGACAACATGACACAGTCGGCTCCGTCAAGCACAGCATTGGCAACGTCGGTTCCCTCAGCCCGGGTGCAACGCGGCTTGCTGATCATGCTCTCCAGCATCTGGGAGAAAAGTGAATGGCTATTTCATTTAACAGCCCCATATCAAGTTCATCATTTTGCCTGTGACAGACTGTCTCTGTATTTCCAGAAATATAAAAAAATTATTTTACCTGCGTGGCGCAAATAACAGGTTTGCCCGCTCTGTTGCACTTGGCAATCATCATCTTCTGAGCGATGAATACCTTTTCCGATGGGATTTCAATACCCAGGTCACCTCTGGCTACCATGATGCCGTCGCTTTCGGCAATAATTTCGTCAATGCTAATCACAAAAAAACTCAAATTTTAATTTCAATAAATATTAAGTCTCCCACATAAACGTTTCGCATGCGAATGAATACAGCGACGTTAGAGTAGCGCAAAAATCGGCATGGAAAATAAATCACATTTTCGTTTGGCTAGCTCAACGAATTTATTAACTATACAGAACTACGATTTTAGAATAGCTCTCTAGCCAATATTACATCAACGCTGAAAATTTAATTTAAATATCCCAACATGAATATGATTAATCTCCAGTGGAACAGCAGTTTTATTTGCGTTCTATCGTTTCACTTACTTCTTAACACCTTGATGATTTTCAATCTTAGAAATGATTTTGATACTCTTTCCTTGTTCTCCCAAAATTTCTCTGATGGCCTTGACGCCGTTGGCATCTCTGATGAACGACGCAAAAATCATGTCCACCTATTCAAAGAAAAAAGCAAATCAGGATCAAAAATCTCGTAGTTATTAGTAGATAACAATCGATTTAATTCAAACAAAACTGTATAGACGTCTGAAAATAATTCTGAAAGAAGCGATAATTACATGAACAAAATTTTACTTACACCTTGTTCAACTCCAAACAAGAGATCGCTTCGATCTTTCACCGAAACAGCGGGTAAATCGACGGCCACACCGGGCAGATTCACACCCTTGCGACTTCCGAGCTTGCCACCATTTTCAATTTCGCAGTCTAAGAAATCGGGGCCTGGAAATAAATATTTGCGACATTATGAGCGTGACATGGCAATCGATAACGGGATGAGAGGAAGATATATTTCAATTTGCTATCAAGGTGCTAAGTCATTATCAGTTGACAGTAATCGCGCTGCTTGCAATTAAATTGAATTACAACATGAAAGTTGTGCCCGGGACAGCGCCGGACGAGAAAAGACGAACAAGAGTTGGTGATAACTGGTGATTTCTTGTTCAGCGCTGTCCCGGACACAACTTTCATTTTTATTTTACATAATCAAGACGTCCTATTTATATTATTTTCAATTGAATTGGTTGCCATTTTACTCACCAACTGATTTAACGACAAGAGAGATCAAACCGTCATCGACGTAAACTCTGTTTCCAGGGACAATGACCTTGACGATACTCGCATAGTCCACGAACAAGTTCTCCTTGGAGCACTTTTCTGCAAACGCTGAGTCCGTAGTCACGCGTACCGATTCGCCTTTTACCATGTCTACTTCGCTTGTGGCGCCCTAAAGTAATGCAAGATTTATTTACGGGTCAAGTCGCAATGGGGTCGAAATATTATTCACGCACCAGACGAGTAGACACGACTTCTTACCCCCTCCAACAGGCCCGTTCGGATTTCGGGTCCTTTGGTGTCCAAAGCAATTGCCAACGCAAATCCGTCATCAGAAGTCTTGGCGTATTCTTCCACGGCTTTGCGAACGTTTGAAATCGTCTCACCGTGGTACTGAAATAAAGTTAATCTGTTAACTCTTAGGTACATTTAAAGAGGAAATTCATTTGTTACTGTCATGATCGATATACTGTCACATGAATTTTAAATTGGACAAATTTAGTTATTTTTTTCAAGTTACAAAATTTGCTACCTTAGAATGTCATCTCCAAATACTACTTTACAGCAACTTGGTCACCGACAACTTTACGT
The DNA here is from genome assembly GCA_034698785.1 of Mycogona germanica. Taxonomy (NCBI): domain Eukaryota; kingdom Metazoa; phylum Arthropoda; class Diplopoda; order Chordeumatida; family Chordeumatidae; genus Mycogona; species Mycogona germanica. Next base: position 45,183 of record JAQGBY010000171.1, on the reverse strand, counting down.
TTGTGGGTCATTGCTGCTTAATACGCAGGTTAAATTATTGAACAATATAAATATAATAAATGGAAACATCAAAATGCAATACCTCGTGAGAGCCATGGGAGAAATTCATCCGGGCCACATTCATACCGGACTTGATCATCTGATCCAGAACCGACACATCACGTGAGGCAGGGCCTATAAAATTGAATTAACAAATTATTTTTTAAAGAACATTTTACCATTTATTAGCCATTTATTATAACCATTTCTCCAGTACTCGCTATGAAAATTTTTACAGTAATTATACTAATTCACCTAAATTAGAATTTAAAACTTACCAATGGTGCAAATGATTCCAGTCATGCGCAAGTAAGCCGGCGTCGAGTCTATATCCAAAGCGGATAAGTGGTCGATATAGGTGAAGGCATCAGCAGCCTGCATTTGCATTCTCTGAACAGACATCTAGTAACAAAAAATGACGATAAATATTTAAATCAACAAATTTTTAAAAGATGCAGCGAACACATTTTAAACTTAACAGCGTGCACGTCTCAATTCGCACCAAAAAAATTAACCGACGACCGAAACCATACGTGCCGTATGTACCCTAAAGAAACAAAATACATCGCCAACTAGAAGTAACGCAGATCTATGTGTGAATTTCCAATATCCAGCATAAAACAAAATGCAACAAAATTACCCGCATTCTTAACGGTAAACTTCACGTCTTCGAAAGGAATTTAGCTCCGTGCGACGGCAAAATAATCACAATATGCGAGAGAAACGGTCTGGATTTAAGGAGCAACCTTAAACACGCAGGTTCAACAAACAAAATTTAAACTGCAAATGGAATCACACTTGAATCTCAAAGACTCGGTAGAGCAGGCATTTATCTTACGTTGAATGGTTCGAATTGTCAGCCACGTCGACCTGCTCTAACTGATAAGCAGCGTTTTCGAGTTGTGCCAATACGATTGAGCAGATTGAATCGAGTCACGTGAACACTGCATGGACATTATCAAATAACACATTCGGAGCGTGTACGCGATCATGCCAGAAACAAATGCCTTGCGGTCGTATTTCATTGAGCCAAATGTCGCAACGGCAATTATTAATTTAATCGTCGCTTCAACGATTGCCAAAAATAAGTTTCTACATCTGCTACAAACCAGTGTATTTCAGTTCGTGACTCATTACAACACAAGCCCAGTGTTTATGACTGGTTGAAATAATAGTTTGCAACGTGATTGGCGTATGGAAGACATCGTGGGAGAGGAATAGAGGTCGAGCGCACATTCAGTTAGTAAATGTACAGATACTTTGTAGTAAAATATGCGACCATACATTGGCCAAACAATTGCACATGCATGTTTGAGATTTCATGAGGCCTATATTCCTGGCATAAAACTTATACTGGCATTAACATTTTATGCTTAAACATAGTCGACTTTTCACATAATTTTCGTGTATTGGTTATTTTAAAGCGCTGCCTGTAAAATCGTTCGATTCTTGTGCCCTATTTTTAAATATTTAGCTGTTGTCACGATACCAAGCTGCTCACCTGTTACCATGGAAATTAAATTTAACAAAGTAATGGCATTTTCTACATTAAGCCAATGTCACCCAAAATGATCAATTTAATTTTTTAATTTAAAAAACTCATATTGGTCGGCAAATGATATGATCCTTTCAATGTCGCACAAAAGTACAGATATATGAGTTATCAGGGGATTTCGGGGAAGTTAACTCAGAAAATATTTTTTCAAGCACCATCCACAGTACATTTCTTGTATTCGGCACCAACCACATTAAAATCGCAAAACCTGTTTTGGAGAACAGTGTTGAATTAACAGGTCTATGTTTGGGACATCAATTAAGAAGTAACTTTTAATTACACGAACAGGCCAATTGCGACTGCAGCTTTAATTAGAATGATTTTGAGTGCAATGCTCGGACGCGATCGCAAGATAAGCAATTCGTGCAGGACAACTCTTTGATTATTGTGACAACGGTTTCGGCATCACTCGAATGTGCCATGCTCAAAATAGACAGTGGGGCGGGGGCGGTGTGCAGGCGAAAACTTTGGAATTCACGCAGAGTGTAGTAGCAGCCTCGGCTGTACCTTTCTAGCCAGTTGACAGATATGAACAAACTGTAGACCTAATAGTTTTGTCCTGATCATCTAAAGCCGCAACTACAGGCCTAGGAAATAAATAGATACTTTAACAAAATCGTGCAGTATTATCAGATATTAGACCAGATATTTTAGTAATCTTATTAATGTGAATGCTATTTTACAGTATGTAAATATGAACATCAATTGGTATAAGAACGACTGAGGAAATTGTTTACAAGTGCTGCAGGTGATAATAAGAAATTATCTATCATTCGATTTGTTGAGTTGAAGAGTTGCAAGAAAAACTCAAAGCACAAACTAGGTTTGCTGTTTTAAAATTTCTCCTTTTTTTCTGAATTACTCAGTAATTAAATTCTGAAATATTTTAAATTTTTACGCAAACAAAATATGATTTGTTGCGTATGTTAAAAGATCTACACGAGAAAGTGGAACAAGCGTTCATAGTTGATCCAAGAAAGAACATTGCTGATGTGCCAAGTAACTAAAATTAATAATTCTTCAAAACTTATTATAAACTAGTGCAAGTCGACTGGATTTTTTTTTTAAATTCACTGAAGTGACAGGTCACCAGTACCCCGGGCCAAAGCCCGCGCCGGGAATCGAACCCGAGACCGCCGAACAACAATCCGTCATAAACCAACTGCGCCACGACGGGTCGGATTGGCAAGGACGTGCCCCTCGCATAGTGCGTAAGCACCATGAGGGGTACAGAACGCCTGTAGTGCGGTTGACTACAGTGGATTGGAACAAAAAATACATTTAAAAATAAGGGCACGCATAGTAAAACAAACATTTCAAAACTGATAATTTTTATACTACTGCAGACCAGACTCGAACACCATTAATTTAATTACATGTTGTCAAGACACGATGTGAAGACATTCTTTTTTTCCGGTTTTAAGTTTTAAATGTAAATCATTATTCTTTTGTCGAATTCGAAAGATTAGTATCCCCCACACCTGACCAGCTGCATGTCCCACCTCCTATCAATCTATTGGCGTATCGCCAATGTTCGACTAGCTAACGCATATTTCGACAAATTTCCTGTCGACATACATGCAATCAATTTATTGATTGACTCACATTATTTTGTTCTGTAGAAAGGTGTATCACAACAAGCGGAAGCGAATCGTAACCTTGATAAGAAGCCAACTAACAATGCTGCACTAGCAGCAATAATGATCAAAGGGGAAATGCCATTGAAAACCGGGTCATTCATAATTGGGTCTTTTTGACAAAATGGCACAACTGTATTTGATTTTTGCCAATTGAGCAGACTAGGCAACGCGATTAAAAGAAATGTCTGTCTGTATACTGAGACTAAGATAAGTGTCTGACAAAACCTCCTTGATTCGTGTTAGAGGTCTTTTCCAACCTCGTCCTCTAGACAACGCAAGGTCAAGAAGAAAGCTTATCAAAGGGCGACCGCCGCGACCAGATAAAACAGTTGACACATAAGCGTACATAACGTTTGCGAAGGGATCGTAAAATAAATGGTGTAAAGAGGTACCAAGAACTTTGATGGATCTACATTAGATAAACTAAATATCAAACGCACCCCGCCAACCACAAATAAAAATGAATGGATGTCATTTTTGACCTACAGCTGAACTACTAGGCTTACCATAGAAAAAAGACAAGATATACAAACCTTTCAAGACGTTTGGCGACCACAAACGAAACACGCGAGCAAATTGTTCAATTTCTCAAGAGAAAAAAGTCGAGGAAATACGCAAATGCGAAACAGCAAAATCAAGCGCGATGACAAGGAATCAAGGATTCCTTAAAGGCGGAAATGAAAGTGAATGGGGAAAAGCCACAAACATTCGCTTGGAAGCAGGCAAGTGGGGAAATAAAACTATATCCGGTTCCGACATAGGAAGCAATTATCAAATTAACTTCTCATGATTCATTCCTGCTACTATATGGAACATGTTCATTTAAGTCTCAAAAATGGTTTTAGATATCCAATTATACTGTATCATTGGGTAAATTTTAATTGAGATGTCTGGAAACTAAAATAAACGGTGAAACTGCTATTTAAATCTTGTACGTATGTTCTTTGTGTCGTACCCCTCATTGTATAAACAACGTTGACACTAAATCGCCTGATTCGGACGGATTAATGGTGCGTATTATCATTCAGTAAGTGCGCCCGTATCAACCGCAATGCTTTTCGTTCAGAGTTACTCGTTTAAAACGAATCATTTTTGCCGCATCACATTCAGATCCGAATTATGTGAACGATAAGCCGCAGCCGGGTGGGCGCCGGGTCCTCCCATCAACACATTGCCCTTGAAATGCGCTTACGCGTCAATAAGTGAAACTGCCAATCGTCAAGTCAACAACAACACGACTAACCAATTTCTCAATAGTTTTTCAGATTGAAATTGATAGTGCTATTTGCTTAACTTGTTTACGTTTATAGTTGGTGGTTCAAGTCCGTTAATCTGACCCGAAATTGGCAAAACTTGAAGTCATGTCGTCGTCGCCGGTAATCAACTTTTCTGCTGGACCGGCCAAATTGCCACGAGAGGTGAATATAATTTGTCAAAAAAAGTGCCGTAAGTGTTGGAAAGATTATTGACCTCTGCAAATTCTGAAGAGGTGTTGTGCCCCAGACGAGCCAACGTTATAGTCTGGTGGACCACTTGAGACAATTGTTTTGAGTAGCTCCACTTTGAAGACGCAATATACGTCCATATCCTGTTGGGAAAGCATATTAATTAATGGGTCTAACGCAAACGTACGCAGCAGAAGTAAATAGAATATAAAAATATAGTCAATTTATTTGTTAGCAAAAGTAATGGACAACGAAACAAAGAAAAACCAGCTCCACAATTATTTATTTTTATTTCGGTTTTTTTCCTTCTACAATAAGGTGCTCGTGAAGGCCCAGAAAGAGTTGTTGGATTGGAATGGAACTGGAATTAGTGTTCTAGGTTCGTATGTTCTTTTTTTCAAAAAATATTGTCTTGGAGATTTTGGGTTGGTCTCTAAATACCGATGCATTAAAGCATAAGTTTTACTATGTGAATTTAAAAAGACGTTGGTTATGTTTTCAGAGTTCAGCTTCATGAAACTTTTGATTAATTTTGTTTATTTTTTTTAATTATGTCCAGAAATGAGTCATCGCTCGCCAGAATTTGAGAGCATCGTTAAAGGAGCGGAGACATTATTACGGGAATTACTGTGAGTATGATCGGGTAGTTCGGGTAGAACAATTTTGCTATGAAAATAATGTTGGTGTTTCGCTTATCTATTTTATCCGTGCCCAACATAATTTACCCGATAATATAAAAAAGGCTTGATCCATTGTTTTATTTTGTAGGCAAATACCAACCAACTACAAAGTTCTGTTCATGCATGGAGGTGCGTTGGGACAATTCAGCTGCATTCCTTTTAATCTTCTGCGAACGGGTTCGGCAGATTATTCAGTCACTGGATCCTGGTCTGCCAAAGCGTTCAAAGAGGCGACCAAATATGGAAAACCGAATCTACTGTTTCCCAAAGCTGATAAGTTCATTGGTAAGAAGTGGGTAATTTTTATTCAGTCACTTAGTTTTCAAATGTTAGAAATCATTGCTCCAGTTATCATGTAATTCAATGTAAACAATAGAATGATGGAATAGAAATCTCCATAGTTTTATGGAGATTTCCATATATTTATTATTCCACCAAATAAACGTAGTTGCAGCACATCAATTATTTCAGATTCATTTAATGATTTGGATGCGGAAAATGACTGATATTAAACCATGCAAAATGATTGATAATTTTGTGACTGCGTCGCTGCTCTGGGCATTGATCATGGAACTTGTTGAAACCCAGTGTTTATAATTTCGGAAACAACGAAAAATGTCATTTATTATTGGGAGTTTGCATCCAGCGTTGTTCTACAACAATTAAACCAGTTATTTGCAATTTTTTTTTGTTCCAATCAACTGTAGTCAACCGCATTACAGGAGTTCTGTATTTATAGTCTTTTTTTAATATTTTTTATATAATTATATATTAATATTTATATTTTATTATATATATGGATTAGTCTCTTGCAATATGAAGGATTTATTTATATACTTGTCCCGATGCATTTCAGATGTTCCAGATCAATCGTCTTGGAAACCTAGCGAGTCCTCTTCTTACCTTCACTATTGTGACAATGAAACTATCGAAGGTGAGCATGCATTAAAAAATGTTATGCGATTAATGTACTTTTCATAAAATTGAGAAATAGAAATAATTGTTTATATGAGGATGTTTTGGAAATGCCTCATATTTTCTTCATTTAAGTGTTTATTTTTTTACTTTAAACCATTTTTCGATTTTAGGAGTAGAATTCGACTACGTGCCCGAGTCTCCCCAGGTGCCATTGATTTGCGACATGTCCTCAAATATTCTCACCCGACCAATCGACGTTAGCAAGGTAAACTTCATTTCGTAATTTCAAATCCCCCAGCACAAGGCTTAAAATATCATTGCATGGATTTGGGTCCGTAATAATTTCTTCAAAGATCAAAAACATTTGTATTTCAGTTTGGGCTAATCTACGCTGGAACACAAAAAAATGCTGGATGTTCCGGTGTCACTATAGTGATCATTCGGGAGGATTTGATTGGCGCATTGCAAAATAACCAGTGCCCATCTATTTGGGACTACAAGCTGGTGAATGAGAATGATTCTCTTCTAAATACTCCTTCAACCTACAGGTAAGTTCTCCTGATATTGTTTCATTAACAAAACATATATAGAAAATATTCCTAAAAATAAAATCTAAATAATTTGAAAAGATAATTATTTTTAAATTTAGTTTCATTATCTCTAAATAAAAATTGATCGGTTTCTCGTCTAGTATTTACATCACCGGACTCGTGTTAGAATGGATTAAGAATAAAGGCGGTATCGAAGTTATTCAGAAATTGGCCGACCAGAAAGCCAAATTGATATACGATATTATAGACAACTCGAATGGTTTTTACAAGTAAGTTAAATAATCTTATCGCCTTTTCTTTCATGATCAATTAATAAATCTTTTTGGATCTGTAAAATGATGAATCAATATTCATAATCTAATGTTTCTCATAGCTGCTCAGTTGTGAAACGGTACCGAAGCCGTATTAACATTTGCTTTCGCATCGGTGGCCAAGTACCTTCGGCGGATTTGGAAAAGGAGTTTCTATCTGAAGCTGCCAAGCAGAACATGATTCAACTCAAGGGGCATAGGTAATGTACCTGTAAATGTGTTCTGAGATTTGGTTAAATTAGTCGTATTTGATGTGTATGTTCACGATAATTCATTTTTCAAATGATTGATGCCGATTCCGGGACAGAGTCGAACGTGCGATACGTCTTACAAAAAAACCATTCTTAAAATATTCATTATTATTTGCAGGAGTGTTGGGGGCATCCGTGTATCTCTTTACAACGCCATCACGCTAGAAGAAACTGGATTGTTGGCAGAACTGATGAAACAGTTCATGAACCAACATAAGAAATGATAACTAAAACTCGAATCTTTTAACCGCACGCATTTATAAATCTGTGGCTTCCTATTTAACATTCCATAACCAGCTCTCCAAAAATTGGTAATTGTAACCAAAGCTACGCTTTAAAGCCCCTGCTACGCTTTTGCATCAATATATATATCTCCGAATTCAGCTGTTTAAAAAATGAGTTATAGGGATATGGGAAATGATATTAATTGCTTTAATGCTTCTCTAAACTTAACGAAGTGAGCCAAATATTGAAGTAGTTTGATTTTATTGTACTCGTTATTCATGATCAATGGTCTGGCAATGTTTAATAAAAAAATCATTATTTTTTAATTTTGAAAATTGTTTCATCAATTTATTAATCCGCGCTGCGAAAATAATCTATCGAGAGCCTTTTCCATTTGCGGATTTGTTCCTTTTAGTTGTGTCACCACTTCTAACGCCCATTCGAAGTAGGCCTGGACGCGCTCCTCCGTCCAACCCTCTGGACTGGATAGCGTTAAGTCTCGCAGATTATAGAGTTTGTCTGCCTCCTTTACTAGTTTTGCCTTGTAGGAACATTTGGAGGCATGCTCCACCTGTAACCTTTTCCTCGTCTCCTTGTCCAGCGACTTGTCGTCAGTGACCTCCTGCACTATACCGCACACCTCTGCGCCAAATTGTTTCTGGATTTCTTCGAATGTTGTATCGGTGTCTTCAACTGTGTCATGCAAGATGGCAGCCTGTTAAATATAATTATAAAAATGTTGGTAATGGTGGCCTATCAATGAACTAATTATTTGAAGAGAATAATGTCCACCAGGCATTAAAAGTTTGTTTCTGGAACAATATATATTCGAACCTGTATCGTTGCCAAATCTGTTATGCCGGCCTCTTCAGTTAGAATGTTGGCCACGCCTAAAAATTAAAAAAGTTGTAGGCAATGATTTAAACACTCATTTAAGCAACCTATAAACATGGTTTGACGTTGTTTTCGAGACAGCGCCGGACGGAATGAATGACTGATAATAATTACAATCGATAATTGGTAAAAGAAGGGTTTTGAAGTTACTGGATTCGAACACTGGGGTGGGGTGTTTGAATGAGGAAGTGGGTTCTAGCCTACCTACCCAGAGGATGGTTTATGTATGGCGTTTTTGTCGGGTCTTTACGGCGTTGATCACGGTGCTTGATCGCGGCAAAGTTGGCGCACGATATCAACTTTTTCATAAGCGAGGCTTCAGTATTCTCCATATTTGCCATTTTGTGTTTCTCGGACGTCCTTGGCAATCAATCAATTCATGATCGAAGTACGTGTTCTCCAATGCCGACTCAAAACAGCTAAGGCGTGGCCACTTACTTACTTGTGGCATAACATACAGCGACCTCCAACGGTCGATCGCAAATTCACTTGAATCTTTGTTACGTCAGAAATCCCCATCCATGGCTGCTTGTGGGTACATATTGTAAATGGGAACGCTTGTCCTGCCCATCCAGCTTCGGTCTGATCTAGGGAGATACAAAGTTCAAAGGAGAAAAGGTCCAAAAAAGAAGTCTGCAACGAATATGCGTCTCCAGGCGCGCTTCTTGGTAAGGAACTGGGGGTTCCCAAGGTACATATAATACACATACCTTTATTGTGTCCAGAGTGGAACCATAGCCGACATGTATTGCCATCTAGTGAGCGATTAACGAAACATGAGTTTTCTATGGTTTTCTCGGATCCCAACGTAATAAAAAAGTATAGAGCCTAATTTTATAATTAATAATAAAAAAACTAGGCCATTTCTTTTACCAGATGTTTGTCCTATGGCTTACTCTTCTAGGTCTTTGTGTTCGTTGGTCCGCGGAGTCTGTTTCTCAGGCTAAGGTCACTTCTGTCTGCATGCGCCCCATTCGGCGAAATGCTGAGCTTCAGTTTTGTAGTTTGCGAAAATGGGTTGCACTCCCGATTCTTGTCAGTTGGCATTCCAGAAACGCAAAAAAGGTGTTTCATTCTATATTTCGAAAACCAAAAATTGATGAATTTCAACGAACATTTTTTAAAAGCATAAAATATGCAATAAAGACGGCTGCGTTTGGCCATGCAGTACAGGAAAGCGACATTTAATCCAGGTACTTGATTAACAAAAAATCAAGAATACTAACTGTGCTGAACCCGGAGCTTATAATTAAAACAAACCGAAACATGTTTCGATAAACATTCTAGTCCGAGTATTTCTCCGAACAGGAATTGGTAACACTGGCAAGTATCGATTTTGTGCGCTCTCTGGCTAGAACTGACTAGCGCCTTCCCGCATCGTATACTAATGCGTTGAGCGTGTTTTTCTCTCCATTTCCCGCCGTCATTTCATTGGATAGAGACACGAGATTTTCATCTGGTTACCAATGTCCCAAGTCACGGGGCACCAATCACTGAGCGAAGCGTACTTGAAGCAAAAATCGTCTGAAACAGAACTGTGCTTAGACGCTGGAGCGGGAGGAATCTTTAGCTGTTCGGTGGCTGTATCCGTTTTGAACCAGTCTCACGTTTCGCGTCAGCAGCGCTCGCCCACGGATGAAAAACAATCTCCGCGCTCATCTTTAGCGGCTTACAGGATGGCGGCCGAACGTATCGTGTCTTACCGCCAAATCTTTAGCGCCGGATCCGTTTCTCTGGATCGGAGGTGCTAGTGGCCGCGTACACAAGACACTCGAGAAGCGCCCGGCCCAGTCCATAAACAAAAATGAACGATCGGGTCTCTTTTCTGAATGGATTCAAGTGCCACACTAGGTCCGCTGGCCAGGAATACGTGTGAACATGATTCTGAGCAATACTGTTTTAGTCATAATCTGTTGGATAGTTCTCTGTGAAGTGTGCTGCTGTGCCGATGAAAATTCCACCACAAAATTAGAAATATTGTCTACCACTGTCGCCGCCGCTACCACCACGACTAACCCTACTATCACTAGGACTACTTCACCAGGGTTATCAACAACTCAAGAACCTGCAGAAATCGTAGGTATGTTCAAATTGATAAAACGCCGAGTTACTACATGAATATTCACATTTAATGAGTAAATAAACGATTTCGTAAACATGAAATTGACTATTTCGATAAATTGATACTAAGTAGATAATTGAAAATAATTTTTAAATAATAATTCGCAAATAGAAATAAATTAAAAAGTGATTTGAAGGGGATAAATTGTATACGCCGACCTGCTAGCCCAGATATATTCAAATTTGTAATATTAAAAATAATTCCAACATTCATGTACAAGTATTGAAGTTGTAGGACTCGTCGTAGCCCAGTTGGTTTAGCGCCTGACTGTGGTTTCGGCGGTCCCGGGTTCGATTCCCGGCGCGGGCTCTCGAAAATTTCGATCCCGGGGTACTGGTCGTTCGCCCTAGCACAGTGCCTAAGCACCATGAGGGGGGCGTAACGCCTGTAGTGCGGTTGACTACAGTTGATTTGAAACAAAAAAAATTATAACTGTGGTTTGTTAATCAGTAGTGTACGCACATTTCATTTTTTAAAAAAATAATTAAACTAAATCTGGAAATAATATTCGAAATGCCAATTATACCCGCTATCATCCCTGAGACAATAACACAAAACACTCAATACTCTGCCGTCGTGCAGGAAAGCTCGAGTCCTTTCTCAAATATGGGCAGCATGCTTTGCTTTAATTTCGATCAAAACAAGAGTCAGGGGATTGAATGACGCAATCCAAAGTCGGCGACAAGTTAATCGAATAAACACTTATTACACGATTATAAAGTATATTTGCAGTACATGTATAATGTTATGTTAACAATTGAAGATGGTAGCATTTTACAAATTGTTGAGCATTTTTGTTAACATAACATTATACATGTACTGCAAATATAATTTGTAATCGTGTAATAGGTGAAGTTTCGATAAAATTAATTTTATTCGATTAACTTGTCGCCGACTTTGAATTACGTCCTTCAATCTCTTGACTCTTGTTTTATACTCTCATCGGCGTCCGCCCACATCCTTTGGATTAATTTCGATCGCTTCTATGTTTAAAATCGATTTTTCATAAAACACGTACTTCGCAACAGTATTTGATTTGAATTTGGTGGATTTTTGTATTTGTGGAACAAATTTGCTCTATCAACTATGTAAATGGCACGATTCGGTTCGGCATTCCATGAGCAAATATTTGTTCGCAAATGTTGTACGTGACTGAAACAAAATACCACTTCTAGTTAGTTTTCTGTCTAGTAAGATAAAGTTGGAAATGCTTGTTGCAGGTACAGTAGGCATGTTACGTTATTGCAGTGGGCATTATGTGCTCAGCCGATAAGCGCTGGCTTCAGGCCAAATAATGTTCATTGCGACTATTCTCATCACACGTTATCTTGAGTAAAGAAAATCATGTTTGGCGAGACACGATTCCGGAGTGCTCTCCCGGCATTGAAGATCCTCTGGGAAACTGATTTTATTGTTTGTATTTAATGGTTGGTCCACCAGGAATATGTGCAATCACACTTCGGTGATCGTAAAGTGAAATTTAGCGACTCCAGCATTTTCCACCTTTCGAAAAAGTACATTTTATACGGCTCGTTTTATACCAGATTTGGGATGGATATAAAAGTGCGTTGAGCGATCGAACAGTGCTGAACTGAAAATTCAATAGACTCTCTCACCGGCTTTTCTAATATGCAATAGAAAATTCAATAGATTGGTTTCACATCAACCCCGTTTTTGAGAGATAGGAAGGAATAACAACATGTCGATTAAAAATGAAATTCTTAAAACCGTAACTGGTCAACTTGCCTTAACATTCTGAAATGACCTTTAAGAAATAAGGCACTGTGATCTGCTTTTTGAGTACTTTTATTTTCAATTTCTTTTCAATTTCTTAAAATCCACATTTCTTTTAAAGCACTACAATGTGTCTTTTTTTAAAGTCGTTTGTACATTGTTTTCCAAATAATAATTTAAAATTTTCTGAAATAGTTTCATAGTTTCATATCGAAAATATTGCAGCTTCATATTTGCAAGTGTTGTCACTTCTGCTACTGTTTTAACTTGTGTAGCAACATAACAAGACCTGGATCTTTTGTACTCTGTACAGGTCGTCGCATGCATTCAGACTAATGACATTTATATTTTCTAACTATTTTTACAGCAAAATCAACCAGAATTGTAGGCTACTTCCTGGGCGACACTTGCGAATACCACTGCAACGTGAATCTCACCCACGCCTACTGCAATCGGACTACCAAGCTGTGTCAGTGTGACAAAGCGCATCCCATCATGATCGACAGTCTCGTCTGCGTCGCTCGTAAGTCTTTTTGCATGACACTTTTAAGCGTTTAGAAAACGACGCGGAGGCAGGCTCATGTGGCTTTTACGTGGCGATCTTATATAATAAAACATAGTTTTTGAGTCACGTGCAAAAATAGTTGCAGCGGAAGTGCTACTTGCGACACCTGGTGAGACGCTATAAAAATTGCGCGACCATTTCAAAATAGAAACTTTTCTTTTTCTCCGACGCCCGATAATAGGCGAAAATGAAACAAACTTTCCATTTGTTTTTACATAAGGTTGACTAGGAACACACAAGCAAGGTCAAATTAACAACCATGATTGAGATGCCCTTGACGACGTTTGAAAACGATTAACTCAGTTTGGAAATAGGCTGACGACAAAATTTGGGTTAGTGTTGGCGGCTTTTACAAGGCATTTGTGAGCCCCAAAAATGAATTTTGATATTCGGAAAAAGTAAAGCCGTGATACCCGTGCCTGAACAATATCAAATATGCGACAAAAATATCCCTCCCTAGTTGGAGAGCCTATGCTAGACAAAGGTTGCCAGGTAGATTTCTTCTTTGCGCGTTCCTTATTTCTGCTGACTGTCCTTGAGACAGGCTTAAGCACTAGTTGGAAATAACAGTAACGCCATTTTCAAATGGTGACTGCATATTTCTAGCGCCTTCTCAGTCAGGGAAAAATCATATTCTTGAATAGTAAAAAATTCTGTTTCAGGGGCCTTGTTGTTGGGTAGGTCAGAGTGTATTTTTCTCGTTTCTCAGTGTCATCTCTGAGTAAACTTGAATAGCCGAGATAAACATGGCCAAATCCAGGCCTATACGAGATCGACAATCAGGTAACAAGACTGAATTTGTCGTTTCTTGCATGGTATACACGACGACTCCTAGCAATAGCAATTTGAGAGTGGGAGACGAAAGATAGATTAGAATTTTGTGATTGTCTTTCAAAATAAAAAAAGCTTTTATGTTTGAATGCGATAACAATTTTAGTTTGTTTGAGGAAAGAATTGATATCTCGTGTACCTGCGTCAACACACTATAGTAATAATGTTGATTCAGATTTAAGATTTCGTTGATTTGTTCATTATAATCGCTGCTCAAGAAACCCCGGTAAAGAAATTGATTTTCAAAAAGAGTCGCTGGAGAATAAAAAAAATAAACGAAAGAAATTCAATCACATCGCCAGTAAATTGTCGAAACGAAAATCCACATACTCGAATATGACTGCTTTTATTGATTTATTTTGTGTGCGCCTCCACAATGTGCAGCGATGTGCGTGAACCCATTGGAATGATCATCAACCTTTTTTTTTCGTTTACGAAACTCGAGCTGGTACATATTGTTCGGAAATGGCCCTAGTAGAAATAAGTTTGGTCACCACTGCACTAGAACGCACTCTACTCATTATATTGGTAGCATTAGTGGGGTAACATGATTCCCAGCATGGCCATTAGTCGGTTGTGTATTGTGTGATTGCTCTTTAAGTAGGGGCAGCAGATCAGCTTAAACGCATCAGTCCGCTTGTCTCTTCCGATCTCACCAACGGAGTAAACACGCAATTCATTCCCTTAGGATCTCCGCAAGACAGTTATTGGTGCCCTCCGGTGGCGTTTCAGAGAACCAGTTGGTTCACTGCAGAGATAGCAGATTGATTGTCGGAGAAGTATCGAAGGGACTGCTGATAGTTTTTTTGGGTCACCGCCCATAAGGCGTTTCCAGCGCTTCATGTGGTAAATTGAGATTTAGCGAACAAAGCGTCTCTATAGCAGCAATAATCACACCTTGCCCTCACTGGTTATACAATGAAATGAGCGCCACCTGCTGTTAAAGTGCAGCGCCCATATTGTTAGATAAATAGTCAGCTGTCATCAGCCATCAGTTGCTGTATTTATCTCGTGTTGGTCGCGGATATTGTATTTCTTTGGAAATCTTCTTAAATATAACTAAACAGCTCCTAAAAAAACAATCTTTGACGAATGTAAATAGTCAGCATTGGCGAACGACTGAATGATTCACGTCAACAATATAAATTTGGACTTCCAAGAAATGGGGAAACATGTTTTGATAAAGTTTGAGTCTGAAATGTTTTTTAAGAACACGAGTAAATATCGTTTAGTTATTTGAAACTCTTGAATTGGTCAACAAAAATTGCCAAGCTTTAACTCTAGTGGTTCGATGAATTTAATGTCCATTGATTTGCATCTAGCCGTTCCAAATGAAATAATCTAGTTGTGAATGATCGTTTGTTGTCACGCAATTTTTGTTGACCAATTCAAGTGCTTCAATTGCCCACACGGGCAGGAAAGAATGAGATTTTTGTTGTGCTGAAACATACGAAAAATACTTTACGGTCTTTATTTTCCTGCACAAAAAGCACAGTCTCTATAGTCTCAGCAGATCGCGTTCCTGTCAACTACTCACTTAATAAATGCACGGTAATTGTGACTGCACGATAAGAGTTGATTTCCATAAACGTCGTTGAACACTGTTTGTACACTGTATTTGCTGACTGCGCTGTGCATTAAACATTATTTTCATTAAACATTATTTTCCATATGGAGATTTCATAGACTGTCTACCGTTAATAAAATATATTTGTCGCTCTGAATGTCTTTCAGGACAATAAAAGTCAAATGCGGTACTCCAGATTATATGAAATTTTGTTAAATTGTAAAATAAATGTAAAATTGTAAAATACATGAACAACTAGCATTTTTTCTCCGAGTAAGAAAAAATCGAATATAAAATTGTTTTAGGAATATATTTAGACAACATTTACTTCCTTACAGCAGCTTATAAGGAGACCATTCTAATTCTACTCCGTTTGGCAATCTATTACACAAATTTGTTTCATAGTAAAACCATTAGGACAAGAATTTTTGTCGTGTGCATTATGTGCAGTAATTACGGACATTATCGTTAATGTCCAACGGCAGCAATTTTATTAATGACTAATTTACCAGTTCCGCTTGTTTTTTCTCGGAGACCATAATGTAACGACTCACCATGCTGGTGACATCATTCCATCTAGCGAGATAAAATATGACTGGCGATTAATAAGAAATGCGTTCAAAGTTTATCACAATGGTATCAGCAATTTATCCAGGACTTTTCATTACTTACGTACGACTAGAAAAAAGTCTGATGCAAAGATTTTTATTCTAAATATTTATTATAGAGGTTTCACTGACCAAGAAGAAAAAAATACATTTTGAAACCAAATAGTATTTTTGTAAATGAATTGAATTTTTTTTATATATATATATACCAAAATAAATATACTGTTATATACATTTGCATATGTACCGTATATATATTAAATACTGAAAGCAACCTGTAATAATGATAACTTTAATTATTTAACGTTATTGTTTTTGATATATTGGTGTTTTTTTCGACTTCATTTTAAATGATTTCGGAGTAATTGGTGTCTCTTTTTTGCAAGAGTTAAATTAGTTTCGCAGATAACATTTTTGAATTGTAAACAGTTTTTCGAGGGTTTTTTTCTGTTCGCGCGAAATCGTATACATTTTTCGTAAGCTCCACCTTAAAGTCATCATTTGCATGTTAATGGCATATAAAACAGTAATTGTCATTCATTGTTTCTAGAAACACTAGTCGTCCTTATGTGTCATTATGGGTATCAAATGGTGCGCATGCAAAATGTGTATCCTGTAGTCGGCGTCTACAGCGCAGACTTTAGATAGGCCCGGATCAGGGACTGAATATTTATGAGCGCAACACAACATCGCAGACAAAACACATAAAGGAGCATTTCTATTAGCATTTATAGATCCGATGTGAAAGGTCTACAAACCCGTGTGATCACACAATTGACTACAGTCCTATTGAAATGCCACCAACCAAAATGACAACACTAATTTACAAATTATTTTTTAAGTGTAATTTCATAGTGCGCTCGTACAAGCTTGTTAAAAATTTCGTTTTACCTGCAAGGCGCTCAAATTACTATACATTTTTATGTTAAGATAATGTGCTTTGTAGGTACTAGAAACAGATATTCAATTACCAACCCGCGTTGTAATTGTTCTAGCACAATTAGCATACAGAACAATGAAAAGTAATTGCATAACATTTCGTTGCATTACTCAATATGTACAAAAAATATTTACCATGTCATCATAATGTATTCCATACTCACAATAATCCTAAACAACCCGGATAGCAAAATTTGTGGCCTTACAATTCGCGGAACTAGATGTAAATTCGTGCTTATTTTTCTTGTTTTCTTTTTTGTAATACCGGAACTGTTATCTTAATTTTAAACGCTGACGCGATTTTTTACTGACAAAACTATATAATAAAACACAAGAACAAACAGTATAGCGTCTGCATTTCGGACGAGCTGCAGTTTAGGATAGACAACCCAAGTTCGTAATTCTGCGCATCTGCGTTTGATTGTGCACAAATGATTAACGTTAGAAATGTCGTCAATAGCAATATTATCGTAAAAAGGATATTCAGGGTTTCGTTAGGGATTTAAACGAGTACTGTAATATTAGGGTGATTTTTATTGAATTCTCGTATATCGCTGCCGTGACCTGTGATTCCACATCTGGGTGACTTATGAGTGTATTGTATTCATCACACATTAATTATGGTGGATCATGCTTCATGTGGTTCTGAGGGAGCTGTATTGCAACCAAGAGGTTCGACCTTTGACATTCAGCGGCAACATCGAATTTGGTATAGGTTTCTCCTTACATGCCTATGATAGATAATAAGATGCCGACGTAGTGCCAAATGCGCATACTCATGGATAAGGTTTACATTTTCCTGAGATCGAATACGAATATTAATTTCGTTATAATGTGTTATATAATGCGACCTCGCATCGAAATTCACCATTTCTAACCACCTTGCAACTTTTTGTCTCCATTCCATTTTTATTGTTCTGAATAGTAGAACATGTAGTCTACAATTTCTATCTTAATTTCGTGTTAATAGATTAAACAGCGATTGGAGCTGAAAGTGGATACACATTATTCAAATTTGGCACATATTTATATCAGACGTTTTAAAAAAAAAATGGGCATGCATCACTTTCGCCACAACATTCTCCAAACTGGGAAAGCCTTATATTGAAGACCTGTCAACATCTTTCGTCAAGTTGACCCAAGATCTCTAATATTTATCACGGTCTACTTTGTACCCATCCAATGCATGTGATTTTGTTACCGGACAGTAGCGTGGTTATTGATTTTGTGGCACAACAGAGTTGTCCGACGTTGTGGAAACATGGGAGCGACCGCTCTCGAAGGAAATTATATAAATGGCGAGGGTTGGTGCTGCTGATACCAAACGTTTCCACATTTGTAGCACATCTAATATTTTCTTGAGGGTCTTTGTTCGGGAAGACGTGATAGCTCAGCTTCAACTTTCTCGTTGAAATGCATGATACTGCAGCCAGTACAATCATAAGAAACACAATACTTTAGTCCCTATACAAATAAATGCATATATATGTACGAATAAATATAGCTTACAAAAAGAAAGAGGCAAATGTTGTAACAAGAGGAAAATGAATACTCATTTTCGACGAATTACGAATGACGTCAAATCAACGAATTTCTCAGAATAATAAACGCAATTAACGTAATTACATAATACATGCAAAACATGACTGAAGTAATACAGAGTATTGACGTAAATGTTAAGGACCAAGGACATTAATGTTAAGGACCAAATAAACTAGATAGATATATCAGTGTAATCCGACTATTACAGTAATGGTGGATATTTGAAAATTTCTCCCGCGTTGGTCAACAAAAAAATTTCAAATGTCCACCATTACTGTAACAGTAGGATTACACTGATATTTATCTAGCTGTCTTGGTCCTTACTTAACTCGACATCCGACTCGGCGTGCTTCGGCACCACTTTATTATTGAAACATAAATGGTTGAAGAATGATTGACTCGTCGCCGACTGATTTAGACTCAATACGAGACTATATACCTTTCTTGAGCCTATACAGATCGGCCCATTTCGACACTTATAAAAAAAATGGCGTTCCAGATGTGGCCCCTTTTATGAATGGTGTTGTTGGATAGCGTAAGACTTGAGGTTGGCTTTTGCAATATTGCCTGGCTGTTCGGTCGGAAAATGTCTTCTATATACACACATTGTAAGTTTCACATTGTGTTGCCTTTTCGAACAGAAATTGGTTACTCTGGGGCGCTGTAGAGAATTTTCTCGTGCCGTCCACAGTAATAAAGAATGCGATTTTAGCAATAACCGTTCCTTCTCGCGCCACAGCCTATAATATAATAAATAAAACACACAGAATCGTGAAAAAATGCCTAGACCCGTGCGCCACCATAGTACCATGACCATGCGCGTATAAAAATTCGAGGGCTGATTTAATGTTACCCATTTTGTTTTCCTGCACAAGATCAGTTCCGCGATCGTGGCGCCACTTGAAACCTCGACAAATATGACTAAGTGTGCTCACATTTTCTTCAGACCATTCTTAGCTCTTCGTGTTTACGCTGGCTCAACGTAGTTCCTGAAACGCATGTGTCGAAACGAATATTTTGTTATAGTTGAGGCAAACGGTTTGGTGAACAGTGTTCACTTCATAAAATGGCGCAATATTTTCCTCTTAAACTAGTCCAGCTGCCGAGTGTATTGTAAATCAAAATTTATTGTATCTTATTTTAGTACAAACAATTTATTGTTGTTGCAAGTGATTGTAGGTTATGTGGTTTTCGTTTTATTCATTCTTGGGTGAATTAGAAGTAAGAGAAGATATGTCTCACTTGTGGATGGAAATCCGGTCAGAGAATTTATAAGCTCGTATCAGCTGATCAGGAAGTCATCCTTATTTTATTTTGTGCTTTTTGGCACGTACGCGTTTTAAGTGCGTTTCGCAAACTCTCAATTGACTAACAGGAACGCGTATAGGTCGTGCCGTGCAGGGTTTATAGGTGCCTATCTCGCCACAGCTGATTTAAATGCACTGCACTGTCGCTTCTCGCTCGCAAGCAGCCGTCGACATAACTTGTGCAATAAATAATTAATGTGGACGGGCTCGTGAAACAGTACAGGGTGCGTCGCTTTCATCGGGAAACATGACACGCACGGGCACTGACTTGCCGTTCACCGACTAAATATAATGCAGCCATGTTTCCTTATCCTCGGGAACCACTCCGGCGCACGCGTAGCCTATACTGTGCTCATATACTATCCCCAAGTGCCAACTATCATTGGCGGTAATGTCAAATGGCGTCTAATTACGCGAGGCACAGTGCTTGTTCGAGCGCAGTGCGCGTACATGAAGCTAGGTGCATTATCATGTCCCAATCGCGATTGAGTTTTGGTCGAGGCGATGGTCCTCCATTACTTCATTATGCATTTAGCTAACCTCCACTAATTTAGTTTATTCTTTCCTAAATCACCACGTCAGAAAAATTGCAGCGGGTTACACCGTCAAGAACTTTCTCCGCACAATTAGAACAAAAGTTGTTTTTTGCCGATCGTGTGATTTCGTTGCTCTCATATATTCTATATGTGTGTACTGTCATTCCCGTATTTTTAATGAATTAGAAAAAATGATCAAATAATTAAATTAACCATATTTTTTTAAAAGTAAATTCGAGCACCACCAATTTTTAAAATTGCCAAATGTGTGTTGGAGAAGAAATAAATATTTTGTCAGAATTACAAACTTTCTCGTTCTATTATATAACGGGGTTGTGCAACCACGAACGAGCCTTGCAACAATTGTCAACGCTCTTTGTCCCTGTCATTGGGATACCAGCCATAGATATAGGAAAAACACAGATAGTATCAGCTATTCCCCCTAGGTTTGCGGTGGCGCACTTGCGTGATGAAAAATATAATCAAATAACGGAGCGAAAAAATGGTGAAGCGTTTTTCAAATTCATTACGAAACCCACATTTCCCACGATGAAAACAAAAATTTGCGCTGGCAAAATATAAGTTGGCGGTATCGTTATTTTAAAAAATAAAATATTTATAAAATATTATCACAATACTATTTGTGCAAGCAATTAAAGAACCCGTGGTCGTAAGTGGCGTGACTTGAGACATGCTGTGTTTTTTTTTTTGGTTACTGAAACAAGGTTTACGTCCGTTAATATAGGTCTTGGCAGAGATGAATGACGTGAATCGTGTCATCAATCATGTCCAGAGCGGGTTTGCTGCGCTCTCGGTGGCAAAAAGTAATTTGTTTAGGTAAAGGCCTATTTACGTGAGTATACGAACTATGCAGGCACTCGTAAATTATAATCGAAGAGAGAAGAGGGCCGCCCAAAACATATTTGTCGTCACTTTCTGGATCGAGTCCAACGCTCACGTTATTTACGTCAATCCATGCCACAATTCACTGCTAATGAAGCTCGTTTTTGTGCAACGGAACATTTGTCGCGATGTGTTTCCGCGTTTTGTGGATTCTGGCGCAGAAGTTCGGTCCTGCTTCACTGCATCGCAATATATAATACGACAGCTCCCCTGCTTTCACTTTGCCCGCATTGCTCCTTTCTTGACAGTGACGGCGATTTCTAAAAACGCAAGCAGAGACTCACCAATTGCAGAGAGGTTCGCTGCGATGCGGCAATAAAACCGGCGAGACACGAAGAAAAACTCAATAAAAGAATTGCAACTTGGGGTGGGGCGCAGAAAAGAAACGAATTTGAATAGTCTAAAGGCAAATCGCCTTCAACCAAATTGGAGAAAAGCAATATAGCGGGTTTAATTGCCCACTAATTGTACTATTTTGTGGACGCTACTCTAATTTCTACACTTTGTTCAGGTCGAAGCTTTGATGAGAGCAAGGGTAAATCGATTATCTCGCAACATCTGTAAAGCATGTGACGACATATGAGATATTTGTTAAGGAGGTCCTCCAGCGTGTTCGCTCTAAAACCCCCCCCAGGAGGAGACCTGGTAATTTTGCCTAGTCCAGGCTTAGTATAAGCTACCTAGGTAGGGATCTTTAACGACATTAGCTCGGGAACTTTCTTGACACGTGATGTGGCGCTGCGGGAGCACACGGCAGTTTTGGCGGCATGCGCATTTGTCTTAGATATTTGTTAAGAAGGCCCACCAGCGTGTTCACCCTAATAGGCACGACAGGCACGGGTCCCAAGGGTTTACTTCCATTCCGAAGTAAGGCGTGCGTAGGAATTTCTCTCTCCCGAAAAATTCCAGAGGTGTCGGTCGGGGGATCGAAACCGTGATCATGGGAAAAACAGTGACACTCTAACCATTACGCTACCGATACTCCTTGCGCATTTGTCAATTACAGTACTTTTAAAGTACTGTATCGAGTATTGAGATCAAATGTGAAAAACAAAGCACTGTTCAAACACAATTAATTTTCGAAATTGTTCATTTTTGTTCGCTTGTTCTCTGCTTGGATACCGAGAGAATAGGAAATATAAATAACATGGCACAGTAGCAGTATATTCCTTTCAGTGGTCAATCGCTTTAAAGCCCGGTTTGCACGGGAGAAGATCGGCTACGGAGCTGGTCTTTCCCAGGCAGGGTAAACCTCCATTTTAATCTTATCTCAACAGCCATTCACTTTCGGACTGCATATTGGCGTTTGTAAAATTTGAAAGTCAACAAATGTTATCAACAAAAAGTATCAATGTCAATACCGATCATCACTTTTGTGATGAATGTTAGTTTTTTTTAAATTCACTGTAGTGTTTGTTACAACAGGAGTTTCTGTACCCTTCTCGGCACTTTGTTACAAAAGTTAGTTACGAAAACTTTGCTAAAATGGCGTATTTATTAACTAACCTAACCCAACCTATTTCGACTTAACCAAACTCAACTTAGGCGTACATATATGTAACTCACACAAAAACATTCTGTATTATTTAGTGAAGAAACGGCGCTTTTGTTTTAAATATTTTTTTTTTTTTTTTTTTTTGTAATTCACTGAAGTGACGGGTCACAACAGGAAGATTCTGTACCCCTCTCAGAGCTTAGGCCCTATGTGAGGGGCACGTTTTCACCAGTACCCCAGGCCAAAGCCCGCGCCGGGAATCGAACCCGGGACCGCCGAACCACAGTCCGTCATAAACTAACTGCGCCACGACGGGTCGATAAAGACAAATTCAGACAAAATATTCAGACAAAGAGTCCTAACACAGGACGGTACAGTCACTTTGCCGTTGACCGTTATTGTAGGTGACGTTTTCCGTGCATGACCCGACCCCGATTTCACTTTCATCTATCTGTGTGACCTCTTAATTTGGAGTAGAGGACTCTTCTTTAGCAGCCCGACGCTGGTTCTCACTAAGGTGTGAAGCTTAATTTGCCTTCCACGTCGTCTATAAGCTTTGGTACCTGCTGCCAGTGCGCAGCAATCTCTAGAGAATATGACATTCTGGGCGGACCAGGTGCACACGCCTTAACCGACAATTGCTATAACACTTGGGGCGGAGCAATTTAATTAAGTTTTCACTCTTCTCTGGCGTGATAATTCGACAAACCGAAACCGTAACGCGCGAGGACTACGAAGCATGTGTGCTCGCCTGTCCTATTTGGACCCGCGTTTTAACTGCAACCCTTTCGAATGATTGACGTACACATTTCGTTTCAAACGATATTCGAGTAACATGGTTTTAGAGTATGCACTCGTTACAAGTTTTCCGAAATCAATATCAGTGTATGAAAGAACGAACATGGTTGATCATTTGAAAGTTGACCTTGTTCGATTTGCACTATATTTGAGAGTTGAAAAAAATCAGTGGCGTTGATGCCGCCGTGTCTGTGGCGATTTGTCGACGCTATTTGAAGTTATTCTCTCCATTCGACGCTATATCTCAATTTGCAGCGCGCTTCCCTATGCCTTCACATTTAGTCCCCCTGACTCAGGAGGATAATTTTGCGGCATACTTCTCGTCCAATTAGACAGGCAGCAAAGTTAATGAGATGTTGAAGCTGCATGGATCGCTGTTTATCAACGCGTATAAACTCGACATAGGTGTGTGGGGACAACATGCTTCGTCCGGCATTTGAATAGTGATAAAGGCAATAAACGCACTGTGTTGGATGCTGGATTTCATTCGGGCTGTTTGGCGCATGTCCTCGATCTTCGTGCCATAGGTGGTTTGTACAGAGTATAATGCCTGTTGATACCAATTACGTTTCTAATGGCGATTTCGATTGTTTTCGTTACATAAAACAAGCAAGCTAATTTGTAAAAAAAATATATTGAGAGAAAATAGTGAGATTATATTAACAGATGGAGTAAGCTATCTCATCTGTGCGTCGCAGTTTTTGATGCTCTCTGGTGACATTCCGGATAATTATTTGATTCGTTGCACTTGATTTGCCATTGACTGTCGAATGCATTATCGATTGGGTTTTTGGAATATCATCCACCAAGCGCGAATGGTCAGTTGAATGTGCCGTATGACGGCTGCATTTTTTCACCCTGTACGCGTGAAATTTATTCCACTTAATTTATTATGCATGCAAATAAATAATATATTTTACACACGACATTCTATACATATTTATCGTATGCGTGGATGAACAAGCTGTGCAAATAATACTGAACACATTTCATAATAAATGCGCTTGCTTATTCGTCACTCGCGGATTAGTGCGCTATCCTGAATTGTAGTCTAATCCGGACACAATGTGCATTCGAATGTTCACGAATATATCCACCTCACACCCGGGTGCCTATGGATTTTCCAAGATTATTTGTATTTTTCACGCACATCTGCATCAATTGTGAAATAATAATCCGGGACTTTGAATAAAATTTGTCTTGCGAGAGAGCATTGAAAGAACAGAACTTGTTGGTTGCTTTCAGCGTCGGTGGAAAATCCAAAACCTCGGCGATCGAGAATGCCTCCAAAACGTAGCCATTTTGTTTCAGCACTTTATTGGAGGTGGATTTAAATGAACCGTGGAGATTCTCTAAGTGATAGTGAATTAAGCTGACGACGCGATCGTCATCATTTTGAAAAAATTAAGGTTGACGTCAATATTCATTAACATCCAATTCCGACTCCAATCACGCTAAGTCCATTGAGTTTTTCAAGGCTATGAGCCCATATCACGACGCTAGAGTGTTGCAATGTCGAGCTGTATTACATTTGCCATTCTATTTGTATTTTAAGCAAGCAAATACGATCTCGATGGTAATTCGACCACTCAGAAGCACACTGAACATGACGCGGGTGCATCATCATTTATTTTCCGATGGCACAACACATGCCAAGTCGGTGCGAGGTCCGCGAAAAACGTAGCGAAATTTCGCATCACTAACTACATGTAATGTCGAACACGCAGCTGGGTTTTCAGAAAGATTTTAGTCATGCTTATTCTACAAAGGTCTCAAGAGGATACAAGAGTGAATATCGATTTTTCTGCTCAAGTTTCACAGTCTAGCCGCATCTTCCACCATACGCCTGAAGCGACGAAAGGCTTTATCTTGTCAAATTTTCTAGAATGTATGGAGGCGCACTCCCGCGGTATCATTACTGTATTTACAAATCGTCTTTGAGAAAAATAAGTTTCTAGCGGTGTTGATCTCTTTTAATTATTTGTAAACACGAATACACACGCCTGTATATTCGTGTGCGTCGACATTGGAAATGATGGCCGCTGGGAAAAAGCCCTGCGGAAATTTTGTAAGCGAAAAGAAAACGTCCAAATATTCGTGGGTCCAACTACACCCTTCGCCATAAAATTTGAATATGGCGTCTCCACTTCTCCAAAATGGTGCTGTCGCTATCACGCCAGTCATATTTCCATACTTACTACAGTTATTTAACACATTCGGAATAAAATGCTTTCGTGTTTTAAACAGATTAGATATATAAATATACAATAAATTAAAATCGTCATTGTCCATGACACGTGAGGAGCGGGGTTCACAAAAATTTGAAAAACATTTCGCTCACATGACGGGGACTTTTGAGCGAAGCATCGGGACATAATTTACGAACAGCTTCACGGAATTAAATAAAATTTTACCTGCAGATAGTTAGTCTAGCGACGAAATTTCAGATCTCAATTTTCAGTATTTCACAATAAATTAACCGTTTAAAATTTCTTAGAAATCAATCTCCTTCGCCTGAAAAATAAAAAATGGCGTATCCACATCAAACGAATGACGCTGTCGAGATCACGTGAAAACAAAGCATACCCGATTACAATTCCAGCTACACACATTTTTATTTACCAGGATAATAAATTCAATATAAAAAATATATTAACATTACTAAAAACCAAAGCTAAACAAAACGCTATTATCAAAATTGATTATTTTTCGATTTGATATTTCAATTGCCAAACGTTTGGAAATCTTAATTATATAAATTTAAAAATCTCATGCTGAGGCGTCACAACATGACGTTATTATAGCACGTGACGAATCTACAACAGCAGTGTTAATCACTCACAAAACAGAGATTTAAAAGTGAGTAGAAAATTCAGTATTCAAACAATTAATCAATATATAATTCAGGTTTACTCTTAACCCTGGCGAAGCCGGATAACCTGTTATAAATCTTTCGACCAGCATTGTCGTATGACCAAAATCTTGCAGTGCGATCCTGAAAAAAAAAGTACGATTTCATTGAAACATATTTTCAAGAATTTAATAACCCGGCAATGCCGTTTCGACTTTTTTATGCGGTTGAGCTAAAAAAGGAAATCCGTTCGAGCTTATCTTGTTTGGCGCATGCGCAATATTTGTTTATTTAGCAGACCCCACACACCACGCCCTGTACACCACAAACGCTCATTATGAAAGATAGATTAACACAGTAAATGTATGCTCCGACGCCTTCCGTATAACATTTTGCACGGATATTCATGCGTGCGCGTATGCATTAATAACGACACGTTGAGAACATCGTGAGGACCCCCTGGCCCGAATGCCAGTGTACGTAGCTCAATGAACAGCCGAAGGACCGTGAATTTCGTTTGTTTTAATCAAGAGCTGATAATATCAAAGTGATTCGCATCAAGCTTTGCTGGAATAGCTCGACAAGGAGGAGATATGCTAGGAAATTGGGGGGGAGGAGGATGTAGGGGTTGCTGAGAGATGGTTGATGAGAAAGGAGGGCACAATTTTCACTATAATCGATTTTTCTTGCGCGCTATTCAAATGACAAAGGGCAACAGTCACTGAGTACACCAGGGTATATAGTCCAGTGTGGTCAAACTGTAGTGTGACATTTGCGCGTCAATTGCCATTAACAAAATCAGCAAATTACCAATAAGGATCACAGTTTGGGAATTTGTGGTCGATGCTCCTTTACACCATTAACAAGTCACTTTCACGTCATATGATTAGTGAATAGTGATGCCACAACGTCGAGACGATTGGTCATTTTGAATTTCCTTAAAGTAAGATCATGTCAGTGTTGATGCATTTCGGTTCATAGAATTTTGAATATGTGTCCTCTGTGAGTAACTGTTATTGTTGCTCTCTGGTGTCATGCCTGGGAGTCTGTTGATTCGTTGCAGTTCTAGTAGATCTATGATATGAGAACTAGAGGTGAATTGTGATTTGGTGGACTAAGCGCCACTAGCAGCGACAATTACAACCTGCCGTGTCGATTCTAAAACAGCGATATCACGATAAAAACGATTGAGTTCGTTGGTTTATTGAAAATTTTGTTTTTATTACTTTGTACTGTCTATGATTGTTGGAAACCAAGACCTCACGATTATCAATTTTATTAAATCCTCCAAATGTTATGAGATCGGAACAAAATTATGTGATAATTTAATGGAGCTTTATACACATTACTATTTCATTGCAGCCGTGCGTCTAGGAGAAGAATGCAAACACGAACTGGCTTGCCTGTTTCATGATCCCCACTCAAAGTGCCGTCTAATCAATGCCTTCGTGACGAAATGTGCCTGTAAAGACGACTACCACCTATACGAGAATCGGAATGGTGTGCAGAAATGCGTTCCAGGTACAGTGACCTGTCTCATTATTAAGCAAATCAAAACATTCCAAATTTTGTTATTCACTTACAGATAGTAAACGATATTCCGCGAATTAAATACGATTGGATTTTTGTGGATAATCTCATACTTCAATTATTTTCTTTCATTTATTCCAACTAGATCCATCTGCATTGTTGGATAGCGACGTACCTACCATTTTTGGAGTTGGAATTGGCCTTTCCCTGTTTTCGGGTCTTACTTGCCTCGTCTTGAAGCTGTTTAGCCGGTAGGCCAAAATGTAGCTATATCATGTTAGCACATTGTAACGTAATAATAATAATACAATAATATAAAAAATAAACCCATTCCTTAGAAAATGTTTGGGGTATTTTGTGGGCATATAAATTATTAGAAGATGTAATTCAATCAGTGAAATTTAATCCAGTTTGAAGTTAATCGAATGACAGGTAAATACCAACATGTTTTCGGACAATCAAATTTAGCTATGTTATTTTATGAGCAGGTAATGATTTGTTTTTCAGAATTCAAATAAAGCATTCCTTATAAAATTAGCTATTGGGCTACTATGTATATCGATCCAATACCACAAGCTATTTGCAATTCTCATTCATACAAATTGAAAACGTTGCACCTGATATAGAATCTCGATTATCGCATAATTAGATGTCTTTTTTTTAATCACAACATTGGCGTCGATTCACTAAAAAAAATTAAATTTCGTGCTTGAAAGGAGACAACCACAGTGCTTCTCAGAATAGGTTCTAATAAACTATAGATAGACTTGGAGTAGATAATAAATTAATCACGAATCTATGTTTACACACCGGAACGCCGAAGTTACTTAACGTAATGCGAAATCCATTATTGTCAACCTCTATTTTGATCTGGTGGACACTGCCCAGGGCCCGATTCGGTGAGAACGGTGGTCATTACGCCAACGCCAACATCGCTCCGCCAATCATGATGACTGGCACGTCGACGCCGTCATCCCAGCCACCTTCCCGACGATCCAGCGGCCGGAGCATGCTGGCGCCACCTTCTAGAGCAGGTAAACTGCTGTAGGATCTTCGTCTAATCTGGCAAAGGTTTTCCTAAGATATCACCCAATGTGCGAAATTAGTTCAGATCGAGCTTTTGTTTTTATGGCAATTGCAAGTGACCTGATGTGACACTTAAATTTTGAGATGTATAATTTTTCAACGAGTAGCCAATTACAACCCGACAGTTTAAAGTTGGAGGCATATTTCAGAAAATGTGTGCGCCCATATGTTAACTTAGCTGAATGTGGTTTTTTTTAGGTTCCAGAAGGCCGAGCGTTTCTTCTGTGCGAAGTCAGTCGTCTATTCGCAGCTACCGCCACGACCGTGGTCACCACGAGAGTCTCCGGGCCACCATGAGCGCCCCCATCAATGACGCCAATTCGCCGTGTAGGAATGTGCGAATCTTGGAACAGAAATTCGCTCAACATTCCGGGGCCAGTTTGCGTAGAGAGGTAATAAAGATATAGAGTGCATGTCTGTGTACTTGCATGCAGGGGCATACTGCACGTATAACTTGATTCCTACAAATCTGCGAGTGGCTGCGATTGAGGCTGCATCCGAAATTGATAATCAAACGCAATCTGTAATATAAGTTCTCTAAACTGGATTCTACACATATGAAATGCTAGCCGGTGGAAACATTGCCCCGGTTTATGGGATATATGATTACGCACACATTCAGCCTTTTCGCATGTACTGCCCCTTTTCTAAAGTTGGCAATCACACCATACACCTTCTCTGATGACGTCGCCTCTAGGATAAATGGGAATGCAAAAAGGCGTGTCGCCTGATAGCGATCACATTTATCCAGTGTGACAAGTTTTTCAGCCTAACAAATCGCTCTTTAATGAGTTTTTCATTTTTCCGCAACAGGAGTCGCGGGAAAGGTACGACCCGCGCTATGATCCACGATACGAACGAGAGAGTTCGCGGCACAGCTCTCAAGAGATCATCACTGACGTCATTAACGAATCTCCAGAAAAACTTGCCTGAAAGCGTCGCGTTTAGATTGGATTTTTAGATTGGATATTCGTTAATCGATTTCGGATTTGTAGCAATATTTGTGAATACGATTCGTACACACACCGTGTATGATCAGCAGTGTGGCAAACGTCATTGGCTGAATCCGTGTTCGATGACGTCATCGAACTTCTACTTAAGGACTGTCTGAAAACGTCATTGGAACAGGAAAAAGGAATGTGAACCAAAGTGCCAAAATTTGGGGTTGTTCATGCACGCTAAATACGGATTCACCTTTCTGTTTATTAATTGATGAGTCTACACGTCATAAAGCTACTCGCGTTTGTTTCACATGTACCATGTTTGAATCTATCGAAAGTCATCGAATCAATCGAAACAATCATAGATATGTTGAATTGAACAAAAATTATTAAAAATTCTGTAAGTGCACTTATGCTCATGTCCGAGTTTAGAATGTGTTTGAGCCCCAGAATATCGTCTATTATATAGAAACTCTTCTAAAGGACGCAAGTGACATCACCATGCAATTTTCTGTTCGACCTGTTAGACTACGATGGATCCAAAGATTGCGAGAATGCAAATCAATCGTTAATGGAACAAAATTCTTGGAGATGTTTTATGCGATTTAAAAAAATAGGTGTTTTGATTATTAGCAAAGTTAAACGCAATAATCAAATCATCTAAATATCTGCAAAAATAATCTGCACTGGCGCAGCATCAGTGACTTTCTGGTTTTGACAGGTCAAATAGTGTGGCATAGAAATAACATAAGAAATGTTTAGAACGCATGGAAAAAGTTAATAGATCAGACGGTAGGATTAGACGGTGAGGAATAAGGACTTACTCTTTAATTTAGAATACTATAATTTTTAAAGAAGCAGTACAATTAATTTTATGTGAACAAATTAATAACTCAACTATCGTGGCCCTCTAATGTGTTATTACATTCGTCTGATTTGTCTTAATGATTAGTCTAATTCGGTCTTTCTCAGCGTCAGACATAATTTTTTTTAAATGGATTGAGAAGTTTTGGTAGATAGATTTACCATTGGAAATGTTTTATATATATTGGTTGGCATATTATAAATTGTGCTAAAGAAAAATTATCATTCAAATATACGCGCCATTCAGATGACTGAAAATGTTAAATAAGTTGACAAAATTACTTGACAAAATGACGGCAGTGCTTCAAGGATGCATTAATATACATGTATGTTATGTGGGAATTGTAAAGGCAGCTAATATTGACCAAATCAGTACCACATATAGTGATGTGGGAGTAAAACTGTGCGACGAATTGCATTTTCTACGAGTTTTGACTGATTTTTTGAAATTTCTAAAAGCCGATAAATTTGCATAGATCACTGCCGAGAATGCCGTTGACCACCTGTATTCTTGTTTGTGTGTGGTGAAAGTCGATCAGAATTTTACCTGACTTCACTTACTAATTTTTGAATAGTAGTCGATAACAACTACGATATTTCTGGTAATAAAATGTTGAGTTATTTCGGTTGCACTTTAAAAAAATATATTGGGGTACATAGGTTCAAGATGAATTTTTAAAATTATATATTGAAATATGTGTTTCTTAAAACCAGTAAAATAGATTACACAATATAACCACTCGAAAACAAGCTGAACGGCATTGAATAATGAATTTTCTTAAAATACATGGTCCATTAGCAAAGTGCTCATGCAACATATTACCCGCTCGAGCACATTTATTATACAAATTACTGTTATGTTGGGGAAAATTGAGGATTCCAATTTATAAGATACAGGTTACATAATTTTAAAATAATACTTTATAAACTTGTTCGTGTGACAATCTCGATACAGTATATTATAACTAAAACGTGCCAATATGCTAATGATACGCGCAGTATTATTATAATTCTTGTACCCGTCATTGAGAAGATTTCGAGCTAGTCAACACAGCTCGTCGTCATAGTGCCAGTATTTATGTTTGAGTAATTGCGTCGACGTGAACGATCTGACGTGAGATGTCACTTTTTCATTGTTTGAGTATACTTAAACAATGTGTGCAATTGAGGCGGTGTCTCTAAAATAAGAGCAAACGCAATCTCTTTCATTTAACAACAATAAATATCAGAAGAAGGGACATCTTTCGACATATTTTCACAACATTATGAAAATTCCATTTCAATAAAATATTGCCAGCAGCTATAACAATGCCACTTTAAATTTTAAATTTATTGACGTGTATTTTAAACAATATACATGTACAGTATATTATCTATACGAGTATTGTACGAGGATGCTGAGCTATACTAGTATGCTCTAATTTGCTCCATATAAAATTGTTTGCATACTTGTACGTGGGATTCACATGACTTTGTAGCGGTGACTGATTCTGGGGCTGTTGAAAGGAAGTTTTTTCAAATTTTATGCAACTAAATAAATGAGAAACATGGCGTCGGTTAGGGAAAAGCGTATTTCAAGCGTACTTTCAAGTGAAACTAAAACGAAATGCAAATTTTTAAAAAAGAAATGCTTGCATCGAAAATTTCTTTGGGACATTATGTGGAATCTAGGATTAAAATATGCCATGCACAAGGCGATTAATCTTTACTTAAACGATCAGTGCTCAATAGTGACGCTCCAATCGCATCCCTACTCCCCTCAATTAATATGGCTCATGTATGCCGGTTACCAATTAGGCAAACTTCCATGTCTATTGGCGTTAGACCTAGAATCTGTCGATCTGTTGTCAACAGTAAATACTATAAGGGTTCCCAGTGTCTGATTTTAATGAAAATACCATTTTTTTGTCAGCCAATTTCTAGAACGTGTAATCGTCTTCCTTATATCTATACCGTTTTTAGAATTTTCCAATGTACAATGAAAAGAAAGTATTCTTAGTCATAAACGGTGAGAGTCTGTAGAGAATATTGATTGTGCAAAAGTATAAGTTTATTAATGTAGAAAACACAAAACTTGTACTCCGTATACATTAAGCCAATATAAAAATCGTGATTTTTAAGAATATTTCGTACCAATCATATATTTGAAAACTTCGAAGAATAAAAATTTTATTTATGAGGAAAGGTTTCGCACAATTAAAGGAATAATGCATGTCGCTATTATTTTTTTTTAACAATTGCTTCTATTTTACTAATCAGTCGTTTCTAATGAATCGCTTAAATCTTTCTCCTACATTTATTTATTTTAAAACTAGTAGTTGGTGCTTATCTGAAAACGAACAAAAATGGTCACATTTTCGTTTTCATTACATTTGTTCGCCTATTTGTAAATTTTTTAAATACATCTCTTGTAAAAGAAATTGCAGCATTCCCACAAAATTCATCTTACGCGGTTATAAGAAATTTTCATTTAGGACAATGAAAATATAGTTTTGTCATTCCTGGATTTAGTTTAACTTTCCTTAATTGTTGAACAATTACGGAAACCAAAACTACAATTCATTGCAAATATTTACCAGATGTTTTTAAGGTGGTTTTGTGGTTATGTTTTTCTCAAGAAATGTATTCAGAATATGAATCAATTTTGCATTTCATTCAGTGATTCAATTTAAAGTTTACATCTTTTCAATTTTTAATACAATAAAATAGCTGTTGCTGGAAACATTTTGCTTGAGCAGAATTGCTGTGCTAATGTAAAAAAATTATCTTGTAAATGTCAAGTCAAATTGCACTTTCGTTCCATCCAAAATCAATGTTCTAAAGTTTCAGAAAATGCATTTTATATGAAAGAAAGCTGTTTATAATTCAAACTTTATTCTGTATCATATGTATATATATATATATATATATATATATATATAAACTATAATCCTGCACAAAACGCGTACTACTGCAGACATTAAATGCATTGTTTTGTACTGTGTATGCGATTCGTTTCAATTTTTTATTATTATAAGTTCAGGTACATTTTCAATAATCCAAAATACTTAATTCAAGATCAGAGACGTTGTCCATGATAATCACATTTTATTTTTATTTAGCTTGTACATTGCTATGAAGTAGTCATGTAAAAGGCAATATAAAAATGAGAAGTAAAATGCATCAAAAAACGCATTTGTGAATTTCTCGTGCTCACAATTGTGAGTAAAATTTCTAAGAAAAGAGGGTTACAAAAATACATTATGTCTGTGCTGTCCTGACATATAAACCACAGTATAAAAAAGATCCAAAGACGTGAAAATGGTTGAATTACACTGATTTCTGAGTTGAAGTTCAAATATAACAAATAAATTTCACTGGAATTTTGAAAGAATATTGTAGATGAAAAATTTGACATTACTAAAATACCGTTTGACTGCTACCAGTACGAGAGCCATAAATAGAAAGTCTATTAAATGTATTTTTCATATTTCTAAAGAAACTTTAGTAACGTGGAAAATTATATTTCTATAATTTCCGATTCAATCAAATTTATTATTAAAGTAGTCGTATTTTGTAGAGATTTTACCTAAAATTTCTAAAGCCCATTTGTTTTGGTGAAAGTGAAAAATATAAACACATTTTGAATGATCAGACTCTTTAAGAAGCTGCTTGTGTTGAAACATTTACTAAATATTTTATGATATAAAATGACATGCCAGGAACGAGGCGCGAATGACAACAATTTAGAATTACATTCGAATATGATCGTGATTATGTATTTGTTGGGGGTTTGGTCCGATCAATATAACAACCAATGCATTTGAGAAGTGGTATAATTCGTGATTGTCTAGTCTGCCAATGAACTGCAATAAAAAATATATATTGCAATTGGATTTGCAAATACAACATTTAAAAGTAATACAAGATAGCAACCACCACCTTATGCGATAAATCTAAAAATTATGTGATGATATTACGATAGTGTAAGTATCATAGAATAAGTATCAGGTAATTATGCTTAGCTAGAGCGTTTTATAGGAGAATAATAGAGGGAAAATAAGGACGATCAATTCTGCAATATTTGATTATTGCTTTTTGCTTTCATTTTGCTTTCATTTCTAATTAAAGAAATGAGTTGTATTAATAAGATTTTAAAAATCAAATTCAGTTTCCTGTGGTCAAAGTGGTTTCCCATATGTTATTCCCATTCTTCACAATCTCATCAATCAGTATTTTTGTTTGGTCAAACATCCACCGGATAACTCTCTTCCTTCAGTTCACAGTGAGCATAAGCAGGGTCGGAATTCATTGAGCAAATCCTGAAAACATTTATAACAAAATGAATTGCATGCTATACTTATGCTTCGATAAAATAAAAAAATTAAGTTCATGCAAGGTAGCATAGCTGTAGTATAAATTGATAGCTTAATGTAAAAGGAAATATTTTCAAGCAAACTGCGAAATTTCAATCACAGTTGTTCTCAATTGTTGAGTTTGTTAACTGTTCGTTAAATCGAGCCGAAACTTAATTTATCTAGGGACCATTAATTGACACCAGAAAATATTAAAGCGATATTATTTTGTCGAGCTATCTTTCAATTGGGACTCAAGACTGCAAGCATTATATTTACCATTTCTGAGGCAACTTCGATGCGTCAAAGCCCAGCTGAAGTCTTCTCCATTTGCAGCAGTCATCACACATGACCCAGGTCAGGGTGTCCAATGCCACGCCTGAGTTTGGAGCGACGGTCTTTCTAGCCAGTTTAGTTTTGCCAGCAGATACGGCCTTCTTCTTGCGACGCTGTTTCAAAACACCCGCTTTGCTCATGTTCTTCTCCACGGGCTCTCGCTTGACCAATTGCATCGCAACCTGACTTTCGTTGTACTGTAGAATAAAACGTTTGAATGAAGGTCAGCAAAACAGATTAAACGTTAAATCAAAAAGATCGAATAACTTTTTACAAATCAAATGTTTTCTATACGTAATTGTTTGATTTATTCTAGATGGAATGATTTTCCAAATTAAATGTTTTCAAATTGAAATGATGTAAGTTTATTAAAAAAGTTCTATCTATTTTAAATATATTATAATTACTCCTTCATTCAAGATCCATTTGGACTCAAGTGAAACTTCTAAAAAGTTGTTCTTTCAATCTATTCGAATATACAGTATATTGTACGTACGTTCGTATGATTAACATCACTGTAAAACAGCGTTATTCGAGCGTTTAAAATACTCAGTATTATACTTGCATTGATTGTCTTGTTTCGATTGCGAAGACGCTGAGGGATAATTCCTTCGACAGTCATTTGTGCCACTGCCACCTTGGCACGACTTGCCGCGTAATTCCACTCGGGATTGTCTTCCCGAATCTTCCGCATTTCAGATTCGAAATCCATCCTGCATACAAAAACAAGAAAAATCAGTATAAGTATGGCATCGCATGGAACATGAAACGCGGCATAATTTCGAGTGGCTGCTACACTTAATTTAATTGGCGCCAATGAATGCAAGCATTTGGTATTATTGATGCCCCTTACACAATAGCAATCACTGATAGCAGGTTGCCCGCTTTAAAATACAAAGTGGCAACCGTCCATTTAAATAAGCGCAAACTGAATAAGTTTTAAAATGAGAAATACTTCAAAAGGGTCTCCACTTTTTCTCCAAGAAGATGTCAAGAAGAAGTCATCCAACGTGCATAAATCATTTTGCGTCTATTTCACAATCTTGTCCTGCATCGCTCCGGTTTTCGGCGATTTGTTTTGCATCGTGTCGCGTTATATTTTGTGCATAAACTATTATTGATGAATATGCTTTCTTCAACGAAAAATCTTGTAAGTGTTCACAGAAAAGTTCATTCCATGAATTAATATTTAATTTTTTTAAAATTATTGCTTCATCAGCATCGAAAATGCCATTTCGACGTTGAAATGAAGTCTAATAAATTTATTTAAATTTCGAAACGTACATTGAACCTTTATTCGTTTATAAACGTTTTGGGTAATGAAACTAAAAAAATTATTCGATTACGTGTAGACACTCTTTTCTTCGTAGTCAAGTTTTCGCCACATGCTACCCAAAATCCTTGATATGAAGCGATTGTCTCGCTTAGCATGCTTGGCTGCTACGGCTTTTCGATTGATAATGGAGAACCGAATGAATCCGTTGCCCGGTCTGCGGATCTTGTTTTTCTTGATCAAATCCAAATTATCTTCTTGCCATGCGGTTAGCCACTCCGGTTTCACATCAGACAGCTCCTCTGTAATGAAATGTGTGCGTATAAATACAAGTTGAACTAAAAATAGACGCATGCAAGATACAAGTAAACTTGATACAAATTGCGAAATAATATGAAAGAATGTTTATGAAATTTTGGTAACTGTCCACCGCCGACAAGTAGATGGTGAAAAGCCGCAAATATTCTAGCTGGGTGACGTTTTACAGGTTATCTTTTTAGTTTTGTTGTTGATACCATATTTTAGCATGCAAGACGCTCGTTTTAGCGTTATAATATTGAATATATATACCAAGCGTATCATTCATAGAACATACATTTCCAACCGAAAATATATCAAGCAGATTGAATCTCATGTCAATTTTCCTATCGTGCCACGTTATTTTTATTAACTTCAAAATAATTTTAATTTTTTAATACAAAAAATGACTTCCCGTATTCTAATTATTTTTTTTTATAACGAAACTCCTCATCTCACCACTTTGGAATAAATCCAATCCCAGCTCGGCAATCAATTCCATTTCCTCTTCATCACTCAATGGACAGAGTGAATCCGACAGAGAATTGCCGTCTAAAGGTTCCACCTTAATCTCCTGCTGGTCTTCAAATTTGATGGCAGGATACACAGCTGTATCCTGCTCGTGGTCGTCATCATGTCTTGCCTAATAAGGATAATTCATTTTTTAAAGGCAGCAATGAGGTACTGGTTTATACTCTGTATTACTCGACAAATGCAGCAAGAGGTTGACACCTCCCTGAGCGCAGTTATCTTGTTTTGTAATCACGAACACGAAGACCCAAGGGTAACATCACTAAAGTCAATAATCTATCATATCTGAATAAAATGATTCGTTCAAAAAAGATAGAAAAACTAACCCACGGACACCCGAAATTGATCAGCTCATCACCCCTCGAAAATCCTAATGCCCACGAAGAGTATTCGTTCTTGGTCGACTTGAACGCCATTGATGCAGATATTCTTCCTGGCCTTAATGGAGGAGGATACTAAGAAAAGATAGTAAAATTTGACCAATTCACAAATCGAACCGAGCACAATAACAGCAATGATGAAAGGTATGTTTGTGTTCATATTGCATCACATTTTTTGAAATGCCACTTTAAACCCTTAGAAATACCACGCCCCAAATATTTATATATATTATACGATAAGTATGTCGCCCCTCTATACTGTTGAGGATGGACTGTATTTATGTTAATGATGTAACAATATTGTCCGAGTTCTGCGAATCAAGTTCCAAGTACCAAGTGATGCTAATGCTTCCCGTTAGGCGGGTTGATCTCAATGAACATTTAGCTCAAGAATATTGTCGGCATTGTCTGTAAGCTGATCCCCTTCCCATCTATGATAACAGATATATAAACAAGATTCGAATTTTTGTTTACTTAAATGTCCCAATGTTTTGACAGACCGGAAATGTACGTGCATTAACCATTAAATCGGTAATTGCGGATAATGTATTGTTTCCATATACTAGAAATATATACACTGCTAGTACTCAAAAAAGAGAGTTGATTCAAATTTACAGAGTCTGTATAATTTAAAATATGAAAATGTATACATGTTGGTAATAGTTTTCTCTTTTAACTGTATTTATGCGCGTGCGACTGAGTGACGACATCATTCGAATTATTGAGGTTCAAAATGGCACTAGCTTTGCAAGAACGAAACGTGATTTATTTTTATGTGATCGCCATTTTGGATCTGAAGAATGCGAGTGATGACGTCATGGAGGTTCATAAAAGAAATGTATGCTAAATTTCATGCCATTTCACAAACGTTTTCATAATTTCAATTGTAAATTTGAATCAAACTCCTCTTTTAGTACTAACTTAATATGAAGCGTAGTCGGTAAAACGCAACACAAACGTGTTGCGTCTCGTCGTAGCCCAGTCGGTATTGCGACTGACTGTGGCTCGGCTATCCCGGGTTCGATTCTCGGCGCGGCTCTCGAAAATTTCGAGTGTGCCTAATTACAATTACAATATGTACCCGCAAGCAGCCCCGGATGGGGGCCTATGGCGGGGGCCAAGGACAAAGGTGTGGTTACGAACGATGAGAACGCCTCTAGTGCGGTTGACTACAGTTGATTGGAACAAAATAAAGTATCACACTTCCCCCCTCCCCCACTCCAATTCGATTAAAAAAAACCGTAAGACATGTTGAAGGAATGGCACCTCCGTGGGAGCGCGAGTGCTCGGTGGCCCTCAAACTTTGGGAGCCACCGAGCACTGGTTGCGTGGCGACTCTGGCGCTGATGGGCCCTTTTCCCTAAAACTACGAAGCACACGACACGATCGACCTTTACTGGCTCCCTGATGCTTGTTTCCAAATAAGGTTTGAAAACCGAATCAATAAATATGACTAGGTTTTTAAAAAAAAAAACATTTTTCTTTGTTCAGCTTCACCGAAGTTTCCAGGGCTCTGTTCACATTCTAGTTGCAAACGTTTTTCAACCTAACATAAAGCAACAATGAACTTCCAAGATAAAGTGTTTGACGCGATTCCCACACAATAACTTGTGGTACGTGCGGTGGTCCTGGGATCGTTTCCCGGAGCGGTTACTTATT
Source organism: Mycogona germanica (assembly GCA_034698785.1). NCBI lineage: Eukaryota > Metazoa > Arthropoda > Diplopoda > Chordeumatida > Chordeumatidae > Mycogona > Mycogona germanica. Next base: position 5,645 of record JAQGBY010000171.1, on the reverse strand, counting down.
TATTCGATCATGGGTTACTGCTGAATCTGGGTCCCTCACTTAATGATGAAACATCAAGACGCTTGTACGCTTGTCCAGTTTATTTATTTTTAATCGGATTCGAACCCTCGAATCGTTTATCAGAAATTTAAATAGAAAAATATAAATATTCGTCCTGCTCCCAGATTGTGCGCTATGGCTGTGTCCGAATCTCCCGATTAACGTTCACCCGGTGCACGTCATAAACTGCATAATCCGCGCGGCCGATAAGTGGTGCGGCAACTTTCGGCATTCGGCTGATGGGCCGATAGAGACCACACCCATGCAGTGCCCGGATAAAAAGGCCGAAACACAATGGCTGTAGGATGACGCAATTATAATCATTTCGGAGTTTCATACCCAGATTTTATGAACCAGAAACCCAGACACCAGTTGCATATTACGCGACTGCAAAATTCGTAAAAACCATGGTCGTTTTCCTTGAACTTGAACGCGATGAAATTTAGGAATGTGGGTGGATGGGGTCGTATTTAACAGGAGATGAAACTGGATAGTGTCTACCTATCTATTTGTTGGGTGAGATTGTGAAGACCTCTTGCTTATATAACGTCCACGTTTATCTCGGAATGGGGCATGCATATAAATCGGACGTGTTAATCTTAATCATTTCTTCAATCAGTCACGAAATACAACGATGCAGACACATACCTCGTGCAAGACGAAGAGAAAGCAATGGTGTCGTCCAAGAAGAACCAAATTTTTATCCAGCGATATTCAAGGGCACATAACGAAACTGTCCAAGAACCAACAAAGTTTTTTGTTAGTTTGATTTTTTGCAAGCACAGTGGAGAGACGCTTCCAGCCTTCTAGAAAGTGAGACCGTGCACGTAGACGTTTCCCTAGACAATGACGACGATGATAGGGGGAGGAGTTTTGATCCGATTGAGCCAATGGGAAGCAGTAAAAGTTTTGTCCACCTCTGGATTTCGGCGCGCTTCTAGCTCGAGCGAAGAGGAGCCAGACTGGCGCTTCCTCACAACGATTTCTCTGCCTTTCGCGCGATCAAGTTTTTTTTTTTTTTTTTTTTAAAGGAATGGCATCCGTATTTGGCTAAAAATGAAAAAAACAAAAAGTTATTTCTTCGATAGTTGTTTGACGAATCCAAACAAATATTTATCCGGCGAAAAATTTAGTTGAATGTGCAAAACATACTTTGTTTCGAAAGTTGCGAAATTGAAACACGAAATTTAAGACTTCGACTCGGATCAAAAATAAATATTGTGTAAACGGGGGGAATATATATATTTTTTTTAAAGATTCACAGTGCTCCACAATTTTTATGACGCATTTCATTCATTGTACACAAAGCTAAATTCGAAATTATGAGTGTTCGGTACTGTCAAGTCGTTTCCAACCTCTGGTGGCTCAGCAGCTAAAAAAAAGCTCACCAGTTTTCGATCGAGTTCTACTACTCCTAAAATATGTTGCTGCAAGTTTAGTTCCCCTGCATCTGATACATGGGTATCTCCCTCTTTTTCTGCTGCCCTCAACTTTACCCTAGCATAACAGGGGTATCGGTGGTGTAATGGTTAGCGTGTCGAGCTGTTATTCCCGTGATCGTGGGTTCGATTCCCGACCGAGACCTCTGGAATTTTTCGGGCGAGAGAAATTCCTACGCACGCCTCCCTTCGGAATGGAAGTAAAGTGGTGGTGGAACCCGTGCCTGTACGATGTCAGGTACACGTTAAAGATCCCTACATAGGTAGCTTATACTAAGCCTGGGCTAGCAAAATTGCCAGGTCGCCTCTTGGGGGGTTTTAGGGCGAACACGCTGGTGGACCTCCTTAACAAATATCTCAGAGACACATTTGTCATTAACTGGTCGTTCGACACCCGCCATAGGTCCCATCTGTCCCGTACGCTTGTGGGTAAATATTGTAATTGTAATTATGTATTGCCCCCATCACATTTGTGCCTTTTCTGGGCACCTTTTCGATTACTTTCCTGCGATGGTATGTCCAATTTGGGGAGGGGAGGCGAACGAGTTTCATTTCCTGAGCTAAAAATAGAATCTTCGACACATCTCGAAGTTTTTCTATATTGCCGACAGAGGGCATCAGAATTTGGAAATGTAAGTGAAACTGCGGTTTCGTGATCAAGCAGAGTGGTGTAAATTGGTTTTCTTGTTCTTATTCATCTGTAGAGTGGTAAAACAAACATAAATTGGGTAACGTTTTGAATGTTTCGTTGAAGTTTCAACAATCTTGTGAAAGTGAAATATTTAAAAACATTTTTTAAAACGTATTCTCTTCTATTTTCGACTATCCTTAAGACATTCTTAATTACTTGTCCATACTAATGTGCATGAATTTAGTGGACATTTATTGAAATCGGTGCAGTATCATTTCAAAAACTGAGTGAATCCATTCGAATGACATGACAAGCGAGTAATGTAGCGTTCGTAGAAACGCTGGTTAAAATAATGTTTGTTGAGGAGGTTCACCTGGACCCAACCCCCCCAACCCTTACTGCTGCAAAAATGCCGTTCAACTAAGATAAGATATTAAAAAAAGATAAAAACTAAAATTACAATCATGACACTCCTTTTCCGGATCCTTTGTTCGGAAACTCGTTAAGAAGACATTTGGCTTCATAATTTCTTGTTATGATGCATATTTATCTTCGGTAAACAGCATTTTTGCAACAGAATTGAGCAAACTCGCTACACAGTTGCAAATTGCGGTAATCAACAATTGACAAGCGCCACCGGCGAGGCACAACATTAGTAGCGAGAAATTTGAAAATGGAAATTTGAGTCTTGGAATTTGAAAGAGGATACTGTTATCTTAATTATCCCCAAATTTCATAACAATCGGACATATTTTTGGTCGACTTGTTAACAATAATAATTTTTTACGTAAAAAACATATCGCGGTGCGATCCTGGATGACGTCATACGAAACCTATGACGTCACATACATGCACGTGCACGACGACAATTCAAAAAGGAATGTATCGAAGCCGTAGAATGATACCAATAAGTGTGCGAAATTTCTTTCGATTCGATTAACATTTTCCAATTTTAATTGTAAATTTAAAAAAGGCTCCTTTTTTTTAGTACACGCTGTATATATTTTTTGCAGATATGCATCTACATTTAATTTAATTTCCTTAGAACAAGCCTCAAAGAAATATTCGATACGATACAGTAACGAAATTGACGCTCCGGACATTATTTCAGCACTTCTAAAAACCACTTGTTTCTAAAGCAATTCTAGAAGAGAAAAAAAAACGACTGACACCACTCTGTCTTTAATCGCCTCATCCTTTCCTTTGAACGATACAATTGGTAGAGCAATTCATATATGATACTTTTACTTTCTCTCACAAACCATCATTTCTATTTCTAGTAAAAGTCTCTCTTTCTCTCCCTCCCGCAACACGTTTCGCGTGAAACAAGTGACGGGGGTGGGGTGGGTTGGGGAATGGTTATGAGGTATGGGGAGGAGGGTGGGCAGTGATTGGGGGTTGGGGGTGGACGGTGGTTGGGGCTGAGGTAGGTGGGTTGGGGGCTGAGGTAGGTGGGGTTGGGGGCTGAGGTAGGTTGAGAGTTAAGGTAGGTGGGGGTTGGGGGCTGAAGTAGGTGGGGGTTGGGGGTGGACGGTGGTTGGGGGCAGAGGTAGGTGGGGGTTGGGGGTTGGGGGCTGAGGTAGGTGGTTTCGGGGAGTTTAGGGAATGCTCAAGTGATATGAAGAAACGCGTGCCGTCTTCGCGATAAATAGGACGCAGGAGGACTCGCTTTTTTAACCCAATCAAATATAGTGAACCGCGCTGCAGACGTTACGTACATAGCGCTTAGGCACTATGCGAGGGGCACGACCAGTACCCCGGAATCGAAATTTTTTCCAGAGCCCGCGCCGGGAATTGAACCCGGGACCGCCGAGTCACAGTCAGTCGCTAAACCAACTGATTTTTTATTTCCTTTTTCCAAATTTTAAAACATTCGGATCCCCGTTGCAGCCGCCGCACAATGTGCACACTGTTCGAGGGTTGGAATGGGGGATTATGAAAGTTTTGAAAATCTCCTGGAGTTGACTTTTTCGTGATAAACGTTTCACAAAATGCCAAACACTTCGCAGAACTTTGGTTTTGGCTAAAAGTGAAAAATGAAAATAGTGTCAGGTAATAAATAATTCAAGTTTTAAACTATCCAGAACAATAGAAACACTATTTTCTAGAATGTTCACCACATTCACCGCAGGCCTGGAACAATATCCACTGCACCACCGAATGTGCGAAAATTAACATATTATTTTTTAACCTCCGACCTGAGTTCAGAACACAAACCGAGATTCTGGGAGATGGATATTAATTTTGTAATTTCCACCCTGACTGTGCCGAATTATTATTTACTCCCTGTCGAAGTTCACAACTTGCTATCAACCCTTAATGGAAATGGGGCGGGCCGTTGACGACAACAGACGACGGGCTCGCGAGGTGCGTACGCAGTTAGTTGTCTGTGTATTTGCCAAAAAAAGAAGCAGGGGGATTAATTGGAAGTCAGCTTGTCCTAAAAGTTTCCATATCAAGAGAACATATCCTAGTCACGCTGTAAGCATGCTTCAAGTTTTCAGTAAAAATGGGGGTTGCGCCCAGGACAGGCCGGACGAAAGTTGCTTCAAGTGGCTTGAGAGATTTCAAATGTGCTTGAGATTGGGGCAAATAGTCATTTGAGATCGTGTTCATCGCGAGCGATACAAATCACGTGCTCGAATATTATGAAAAGTTAACGTACCCTCGCAAGCACAATTGAAAATCTTGAGCACAATTGATATGGAGGAATTGTCATTCGAAAATGACACGTGTTTTTTGTCGAAGCACGAACGAGCGGCACGTTTAGATTCTGTTCAATGTATCAACGCACCTTGATGAGCATACTTGGAATAACCAGTGTGACTAGTGTGACATACCTATGAATGGAAACGTTTGGGATACCTCCGATTTTTAAAAATAGTATGATACTAATGCCTCTCGCGCCGCAAATGTGTAATTTGTTGTGGAAAATTACAGGGAAATAATAAAAGTAAAATGGGGAACACACTGGTGGTCTAAGAACACCGATCACTGCTCTGCTGTCCACGCGCCAAACAAAGGCAGCAATGGCACTAGGAGGAAGCGCTCTAATCCTGGGCTAGGCAAAATTACCGGATCACCCCTTAACAAATATCTCAAGACGAGGAAGCGTCTGTAAAATCTGCGAAGATCTCCCGTAGAGCTCTGGTAGCAGCGCGCGCGAAAAAGCGCGCGCAAAAAGGTAACTGAGCATTCAATTTTTATACGCCTTCGAGTTTATTACAGCAGTTGGAAACAAGTATCATTTAAACCGGAGGATTTTGGTCGCATGCGAGGGAGATCTTCTCCGGTCGCGTCAACTACTCAAATTTTTATTTTTTTCCGCGGTCACGTGAACCACGCGAAATCCTATATTATAAAACAAAGAATTGGATTTTGGTGTGCAGAGCAATATTTCAGAACGGCTCAATGAAATAACATAAAAATGAACAAACCAAAATTAAACATTAAATTTTGGTACACCATCATAATTCGCTAGCGACGGAATTTCAGATCTCTATTTTCAATAAAACATAATAAAACTAGCTTTACAA
>JAQGBY010000170.1:0-58511 GCA_034698785.1 Mycogona germanica | reverse complement strand
ATGTTTTCGGCTGTACATAAGAAACTTGTGAATACAAAATGTTTGTGCAAATTTTATATCAGAAAAATGTTTTTGACACATTCGATATTTCGACTCAATATTTCACTTTCGACCATCCAGAATGAGAAAATGCATGAGACGTTTTGCAAAATGTTCAAACTATGCTGCTGTCAGTGACGTAACCTCTTCAATTTCCCGCTCCAACTAATATTCAAAAAATAAGAAAAGGCAAGCAAACACCAAGTCATGATGCAAGGACTGTACTTCCTGCAATTAAAATTGTGAGGGACGACACTTTTTTCCCCTTCCATGTTTAATAATTTCTCTACGCCACGAGCGCAAATTAGGTGTGATAATGTGGCATTAGGCCAAAGCAAAATCCGAAATGAAACCAGGAATAACCCCGCTTCCTTGTTGTCGGCTTGTTTGAACACATGTTTTTAAAATCTGCGCTTGGTTTGTCTATCAAAGGTAACAATGACGTTGGCACAATTCTGCCAAGGCCGCCTTCCTAGAAATATGCAAGTAGATTGGCAGAGGATAGGAAAAGAGCCATGTAACCGGGCGGATGTGTAATTCAATAAATACTGTATATTCATTCCTTGTGCAGTTTCTGGAGAGAAGGTTGCGCGTTTACTCTTTCTTGCTGAGAAATTTTAAATTTCACATTTGTGATTTTAGTGCCTTGAAATGGATTTTTCTGCTACAACGGGCAAGGTATAGTACAATATAGAATGCTATGAATAAGCTCCATGTAATCCTCAAAACATATATTTAGGTTTCGATATTTCCGAGCACAAGTTTTTTTTCAAATTTAGCAACAGCTTTGGAAATAAAAAGTTATTTAGAATAAAGTTGTTAATAAGCAAAACATTAACTAGTACAAAATTACGTTTATAAGAAGTAAAGCGATATGTTTTGCATTTTTTACCTTTGCATCTGTGTTTCGGCAATCATGAAAATATATATTTGACTCTACTAAACCGCAAACCTAGACCTTTGTTCAAAACTAATAGTTCAAAGAATTTCTGGGCCAACAGGAGTCAACCCAAGTCTCGTACAGTGATAATAATCTTTATTGGATTAGTTTAAATTGAATACAATATTTTTCTGATAGAGTATTCTAATATACTCGTTCAATATGTGGGTGCATCTAATGAATTAATATTCCAAAAGTAGTCTTTTGGATTAGTTGTACGATAATGGCAGCGCCGCCTCACGGTCGAAAGTAGAGCCACACATCGACGATACTTTTGTGAGCGTTTGTCTTGTGCAAGATAATTATCTTGGCTCCAAGCCGAAATACTCTGGCAGACATTGGTAGCACAAGCACTTCTCCACCTTTTAATTCACTTGGCCTTCATTATTTCTAGATCGAAATTTGCTGACCTTGATTCTCCTTTAATGCGGATTTTACGCCAGCGATATGTTGGTTCGGCGCTCGTTTAAATAATTACAAATTCCACTGTTTAAAGATTATAAACACACCAATTACGCATCAAATTCAGTGCACACAACTTGAAGTTGCAGAAGCTCCAAATACATGTTTAAACGAGTATAAGAATTCAGCCCTGGCTGCATCTCAACTAATTAAGAAAGCTTATCTTACGTGTACTGTAGATAAATAGCTTAATAATAACGTTAACAAAAAATGCCAGCGTGATTTGACCTTGGTTATATTAAACAGCCGAGTCATTTAGGCGAATATATTTTTACAAGTCTACATTTTTCATGGAATGTAGCAATGTTAGAAAATATGTTATATTTTTTCTGGTCACAATAGTGACAAACAGAAAAATATTGATTTCTTGAAAAGGGAATATAACTCGTTCAGTAAACACGTTTTTGTATTTTCCCCCCAACAGCCAATAACTTGCAAAGCAGCTGTCATCTGGGAATTTAACAAGGATGTGGCCATCGAAACTATCGAAGTTGCTCCTCCAAAGGAGGATGAAGTCCGTGTAAAAGTAAAAAGCTTTGTGAACTCTTTGAATTACGGTCCAATCATGTGGGTTCAAGTTAGATCTCATTTATTCAGCTAAGGAAATCTTAATCACATTCAGCTAGTTTTAAAATCTGTTAGGCCATCAGTGTGCTCCTTGCCGATTAGGTAGAATCCACAAAAAATATCTTAACATAATCTTTATAAAAATAAATATTACATCACAGATCATCTCAACTGGGCTCTGTCATAGCGACTTGCACATCCTCGGTGGCAATCACAAAGATCAACCGTTGCCGCTTGTCATGGGCCACGAGGGGGCAGGATTTGTGGAATCAATTGGAGATAAGGTGACATCTGTAAAACCAGGTATGATCCCTGCTAGTATTAAATACTCACTCAAAATTCAGTAGCATACAATGAATCAGCGTTCAAAAATGATGCAGATGAATAATCACTACAAATCACGGCACTTAATTTTCAGGTGATAAAGTGTTCACGCTCTTTATTCCGCAATGTCGAAATTGCAAGGCTTGCAAGAGCAAGAGAAACAATTGCTGTGCTGACATTGGGTAAGCGCTGCATTAAAAAATTATTCATCAAAACGGTATCGAAAATCATCAAATATCTGCCTATTTATCTGATGAGAATGTTTTGAAGAGACAGATATAATTTTAAATTAGTAATCTAGACAAAAATCATAGATTTAATCAGATCTAATGGTGTCATTGAATGTCATACAAGTTATATTTTTTTAATGACAGAAAAATTCCGAGTAAAGGAACTTTAGGGAGAACCACTGGCACAGACGGAACATCAAGATTCACATGCAAGGGAAAACCAATCTTCCATTTTATAGGATGCAGTGCCCTATCGGAATACACAGTTATTCCTGAGACTTCTTGCGTTTTGGTAAGTTTCAGCTGTTGCAGCTTCAAGTAGTGACTTTTGTCGCAACTGAGCTATCGCATCTTCATATTATCCGGACAACTTGGTATGCGTTATGTTTTTCCATTTCTTTTAATGGATATTATTTTACGCAAAAGTAGAGTAGTTTCTGAAACTGCATGAAACATTTAATTAATAGACATATCGCGTCTGGCTGTAAATAAATAATTATTTTAAACATTTAACGAAAAATTGCACCAAACAAATACCACTTTAAACATCACCTAGCTAATCAGTGAAAATGTTTGTCAAAATGTTTTTCAAAATGAAATTTCAGATCAATCCGAAAGCTCCTTTGGAGATAGCCTGCATTTTGGCCTGCGGTTTTTCAACGGGCTACGGCAGTTCGGCCAACTGCGTTGAAATCCAGAAAGGCGATAAAACTGCCGTTTGGGGCATGGGCGGCGTTGGACTAGCCACTGCCGTAGGCTGTAAGGAGAAGGGGGCCAGTGTGATAGTTGGTATCGGAGCTTCCAACTCCAAGGAAACAATAGGTAATCAATCACACAGATATTCAAATCACATTTAACGGACCCAGATGAATGGCGTAGAATTAATGACAAATATAATGCTTTAACCTCAAACAAGGCAGGCGAAATAAATTAGGTGTTGTAAAGTCGAAAAGATGGTCGAATGTTTCGGAATGTCAATTGTCAAATACCGGTTTCCCATTCGTAATCAGGAGCGTCGGAAATTAAAATTAAAATATGACCACACACATATCCTCTTAAGAGATAATTTTAGTAAAGAAAAAAATGGAAAATGAAATTTTGAATTAAGAAACATTTTGAAAATGGAATAATATTTAGTTTCTCTACTTTCAGCTCGTAAAATGGGAGTTACCGATTTCATAGCCCTGAAGGAGCTCAAAAAGCCGTTAAAAGATACACTCATGGAGATTACAAACGGCGAAGGGTATGATTACACATTTGTCTGTATTGGCGATATCGAAGCGATGGTAAGTAACGCTATATCTGAAAATCTGAATAAGTTCCAAAAATAAATTTTTAAAAACGGTAGTGCAATAATTTTGCAGAAGCGTTGCCCTGTCGCATCTAACCGAACGCAGCTTTACGGAAAGAGAACTAGATAAATTAACTATCTATTAAAATATACGATTACTTCAAAAATAAAGATCCCGAAAATGTCATTTATCCACTAGCTTACATTCTTAGAATAATTTTGACAGTTTGTTTTGTCTTGGGGATAACCACTAACGTAAATATTATTTTGTTAGGAAACTGCAGTGGAAGTTAGTGCCCTTGGAGGAACAATGGTTATTGTAGGACTTTCTGCGGACAACGCCATGATGAAAGTGTCGCCCGGATTCATGCTGGGCAGCAGATCAGTTTTGGGCAGTTGTATTGGAGGTGAGTTCACCAATCCCAGGACATAAAGCAACGACACGTGTGCATTTATGACCACAATATTGAATAGCGTTTGAACGTTCTTGGTGCAATAGGTGCAATTGGTGCTTGGAGTAGTTAGTTAAATTGCTATTTCTGATGGCGAAATATTGCATTCAAGTTTTAATTTTTTGGTTTACTTTTTCGCAGATTATAAAGTCAGAGATGATCTTCCAATTTTGGTAGACAGATATTTGGACGGAAAACTCCCATTGAAGGAGTTCATTTCTCACAATTACAAACTGGACCAACTGAACGAAGCAATTGCTGTAATGAAGTCCGGTAAAAGGTGAGCGGACTCATTTAGCAGAGCAATTAATTTGATTCACATATCATCAACCTAACAAAATATATTTGTATTTCCCAGTCTCCGTTCAGTAATCAACATTGGCTAAGGCCTGGTCAACTTCATGAAGACTGCTTCGGGGAATCACCAAACGAATTCCTGAATAAGCAGTTTCAATTTCTCACAAATATATACACTATGAGTCATAAAAAAGTAGACCTCAATAAAATATCACAACTTCGTGAAAAATGCTTAGATTTAAATCTCGAAAATTTCGATCCCGGGGTACTGGTCGTTCCCCCTCGCATAGTGCTTAAGCACCATGAGGGGGACGTAACGCCTGTAGTGCGGTGGACTACAGTTGATTAAAAAAAAAAAAAAAAAAAAAATGAAATTTTGCAGTGTTCTACTTTAATTAGTAGATTCAAATTTGCCGCGCAAGGTGGCGTGGCACGCCACATTGCTAACTGATGCCAATAAGGTCAGACTGGAACGATCCAAACATCTGCTAAGGAAATATCCTGCACATCGTTGTCAGATAAGTTCACTGTATCAGTGCCATTAAATAGTCAAAACGATCGTCTTTATGTAAAAGAGAGGAACATTTAAGAGAAATGTTTCTGATGAAAGACTCCTTTGCAAACGCCCAACCTTTAGCAAATCGGTGAAGGTGCCTGTTGGTGTTTCTGCACTCTGTCGAACTGGAATTCATTTCGTTGAACCCAGAGGATAGATGGAAAAATATTACAGGGATGAACTTTTGACCAAAAAACATGTGACAAATCTCGGTTTTTTTCATTTGTCAACAATCCCCGCGAAGCCCGCTCGAGAAACAGTTGAACTGCTACAACGGGAAACCCCCCACAATTCGTCAAATTCAACCACTGGCCGAACTTGAATCCAGTGGTCTGCAACATTTGGGGAAGTTCTCCAGCAAAATACGAACAAATTGAAGATTAAAATTTTTCGAAGACTTGAAACTATGAATTAAGAAAACTTGATTGAACTCGACCGGCGTATACTCGATTCGTCAATCAAAGAATGGCGCGTTAGACTCCGGGCTTGTGTCAAGGCCACCGGAGAACATTTTATAATTTTTGTTTCTACTCTATTCTAAGTGCCAAACTACATATAAATCTAAGCATTTTCACGAAGCTGTGAATTTTTATTGGTATTTACTTTTTTATGACTGTATATAACCATTTTCCATTTTTTTCACAGACCTGCGCTTACAAAATTGTATTACCAACCTAGTTAAGTTGTAACCCATAGTGAATTGAGGGAACTATTTTATTACTATTTTTATCAACTTTAGATGCAATAATAGTTGGTGGTTTCCATAGAAATGCTGTAATAGTTTGAAATAGGTTGAATAAAATTTTACTTTTAACTTGCTCATAATTTGTCTCATAATTTGTCATCGAAATTCCACGGCCAAAGAAATAAAACATGAAATCAACAGGAAAAAATTACATTTGTGTATTGAGCATCGCGAATCCAAACTGCAATGGACTGGCGAGTTCAAATTTATTTTCTCCTCAGTATGTCAACCACACCAATTACATGACTTACAAAAAATGAAAACCAAATGAACAAAGATATTCGTGCAGGAATGTTAATTTAGTCTTGAATTTCTTATTTTCCACCTGTGAAACAAGAGACGAATAATTTGGAAATCAATTTGAAAAGCATATTGATCAATCTAACATAATAAACGCCCCCATAAGTTTAATCGCTCAGATGCTAAAATAACATTTATAAATATAGCTTACCACTCTTTTGCGCTGCCAACTTGCTCAACACATTGTTGCCGGCCAAAAACGTGAAAATTCCCAAAATTATGAGATACTTCAGCGTCTGGAACATCGTAAGCTTTAGCCAGAAAACTACAAAAAGGCCGAAAATTCCTGCAATAACCAATAAATAAGAAATGAAGCAATGTTCATATTTAAAGGTAAAGGTCACGCTTCATGTTGCCAAGACACCTTCGAGAGAACTTAAAAATAAAATATTACGAAGCAATTTACAAACAGCTAGCTAGCACATTACCTGCTAATCCCAGATGGAAACCTATCGTGCCCAAGCTGAACTTGAAATTTGAAACATTGGCACCGATTCCTCCCCACTAGTAAAAAAAACACATCATAATTATAAATAAATGAAAATAAATAAAGAACTGTTAGTTTTAATTGATCGGAAAAGTAGTGCACTCACCAAAACGAATAACAGAATCAAAGGCACGAAAAGTAGCCCGGTGAAAGCGGTGCTCACAACATGTGGCGGTCTCTTTTCTGGTTCTCGGAAAAGGTGCTACGAAAACAGAAAAAACATTTGAATTAATGAAAATTGCATTAGCGATTCCTTGCATTAATGCCATAAAAATGATTGACCAAATGTCATCAATTGTTTTTGCCAATTAAAATTACGTATTTAAACATGTTCTCTAACCTGCTCTCCAACCAGTCAAACAAATATTTAAATAAAAAATGTAATAAAATAAATAGGGAAGTTGTCAACGCAAACGCTATGAAGTAACCCAAGGATCAAAAGGCCTTTCTACCTTAATGTCAGGCTTGACAGCAAAGTAAGACGTCTGGCTGCTCGGTTGTTCAACAGCAGAGTCGTGGAACTTCAGCTCGATGGAGGCCAGCGACCAAAACAGTGGGTTGGCAATCACTGAATCGCCCACCACTAGAGCGATCTCGTATCTGCCAGACAGAGAGCCAAAGTTCTTGGCCTGCGCCTGCACGTCCAAATCGAACTTGTAACTGTTGGTCGATTCGGGGAAAGCGACGAACGCGATTTCACGTCCGGATTTGACGTGTGTCAGTAAAACGAATGTCTACAGTTGAGAGAAACAAAATTGTTCAAGTAAAATGTATTAATTTATAAATTATTACTCGCCTCCTAAAACTAAATCTAGTACTTGCAATGTACATGACCAGGTAATTTTAATTACCTGGTGAGCATTCATGACATCACCAGCATGTTTGTCTTTCAACGTGAATTTCAGCTGCAGCTTCTGGTGAGAATCTGCTTCCAGTACGGTGGGAAGTTTGTTGGGATGTTGCACTCTGAATGAGCGAATGACACATTGAACGATTAGAATCATTTGAAACGATCACTAATGAGATGGAAAAAACGTCTACAAAGGAATTGTACAAGAAAAACAAAACAAATGTACGACTCGTCGTAACCCAGTCGGTATTGTGACTGACTGTGGCTCGGATGTCCCGGGTTCGATTCCCGGAGCGGGCTCTCGATTAGTCGATCCCGGGGTACTGGTGAAAATGTGCCACTCGCCACAGTGCCTAAGCACCATGAGAGGTGCAGAAAATCCTGTAGTGCAGTGACTACAGTGAATTAAAAAAAAATTGGCATACTTGGTCAGATGCGGAGCAGTTGCTTGGTCAACATCACCCACGCCCACTTCAACGTTTTCAATGATCACTTCAGTTATGAAATTGACACCCACCTAAAGATCAAAAACAATCTGTAGTTGTTTGGATCTAAAAGCGACACGAAATCCGTAGTTTCATTTTACAGACACAACGGGTGAATGTGTTCTTATCCCTTGAGATAGTTAAAAAGTAACGTTTCATTTATAACGAATCTCGTTAGTTGTTTCTGGCTTAATTTTTTATGAAAAAGGGCCATCTAGCCCCCATTCAAGGATTGATTCAAAGCCATATTTAAATAATCTGTTAAGGAAGGATACTTCACAAAGACAAATGTTCAAACTTGGTCAAACAGTTTGCAAATCAAAAACAAACATAAGACAAAAGTTTGGAGTTTCTCTTCCAGCAATATGGAAGGTTACTCACTATGCATTAGGTGATTAACCCAACGATTGCTGGATATAGTATAATTTATTAAGACGAGAAACAACTTACAGTGGCTCCTGTATTTCCAACCCATCTGGGATCGGGCTTAGCCAGGTTGGCATTGATGATGAACTGTTGCAGACCTCTGCCTAATTTGAACGGGGCCAAATTCAATTCGTACACCTGACTGGAGAGATAGAATAAAACACAATCATTAGTCACGATCAAGTGACACCTTAGGACTAGTATTACAAATTACATGGATGTAATCAGTCCAAAGAAATAACCACACCACAGAATAAGAAAAAACATCGATAATGTGACGCTAACATTGGCGATGCACTTAAAATCACCAGGTGTCGCCCATTTCGCCATTTAAAAAAAAATAGTAACAAGTTAGACTTCATCAACCCAAATCACAATTCACTCGCTAGTAGTCTTGGGAACTTCAATGGGCGCGCCTGTAACCAAACAGACCTATCTATTCGTACATTTCGAATTGTACTACCAATCTATCATTGCAACGAACCAACTGATTGAACAGAGTCCAGAGAGGGCACCAATACCACACGCCAAGAGGGCATAATTCATGCAAATTACAAGGGAAAATAAATGTACCAGTTTCAAAAATAGTATGCTAATAAATACAGCACCTAAAAGCTTTGAACGATGGGTTACTATTCCAGCGACATGGAAGACTAAATCACAATGTAGATAATGTGAATTGTCTAACGAAAATCGCTGGGATGCAACAGAAAAGCACACATAAACGTCTAAATACAGAGAACATTTCAAAAAATTTGTAGTTACCTTTCTCCTTTGACTAGTGTCATAGGCTTCTTAATGCTCACAGGTGTGGTGGTTCCAGCTTTGGTGGCAGATTCCAGGGTGACTGTCACTTGTCCCAAGGAGCCACCAATAAGATTCGAAACGCGGACCTTAAAACACAAAGAAATAACTTAACATTCAAAGTAATATTGAGACTGGACAACACAAGCTCACACGATGAGGTAAAAAAGTTTTAAAAAAAATAATAAACACCATTAGATAGTTAATTGCAATGTACCAATTTCTTGAAATGTCCGTTAACAATTCGACAAACACTAAAATTCAAGATAATGTGGGGTTACTGTTCCAGTAGTATGGAGGACTAACGCCACTATAAAAATTATGTGGGTAGTCTAACGAGAAATACTGGAATTACAAACACATGAATTGAAATTGAGATTTGTAATGCACCGTGGGGCAGCCTTTTCGGCATGTGTACGTACGTACAACATATTCATATTTCAAAACGGCATCCTGGAGGTTTCTAACTCACGTAAGATTCAGACCAAAACGTTAATCTGATTTAATGGAAGTCCCTTCATTCTTTGTTAAAATTCAACGAGAAAAAAAAAGAAAAAAAACGGGAACGCCAAACAAAACTTACAGAAATGACAGGCTGGGCGGCAGTCACTGATGCTTTGCTAACGAGAGATGTAGCGACGGGAATATGGTACTGCAAAGTAATATTACAAACGATTAGCTCTAAGAAATTACCAAAACATTGAAAAAGATTCTTAAAAATTGTCACAGATCAACCTACCTTATTTTCGGACAGTACTTTGAGCACATCCAAAAGATGATAGGCAGCCCGCACAACAGGAACCTGTTTGCGGCTCAGGAAATAGTTGGCGAATTTGACACTCTTTTCCTGCAGATCCAAAAAAATGAAGTCAACCAAATATGATTCCAAAACGAAACAGTTTCGATTCAACGACACGCTTTGGGAAAAGTTCAATTGCAGATAGCGCAAACGAAAAACTACTTACACCGTCCAGAGCTGGAGGCGGTTTCTTGGCGTGTTCAGCCAGCCGATATACACCGCTGAGGACGATGGCGCTAATACTCAATCCACCTTCAAACTGTGGAATAAAACGAATGTAAAACTGTGTTTGCTTTTTATTTCTCTTCACTACAGGTACGATACTACAGGATTTTCTGTACCCCACTTGGTGTTTAAGCACTATGCGAGAAGCACATTTTCACCAGTACCTCGGGATCAAATAATCGAGAGCTCATGCCAGGAATAGAACACTGGACCGCCGAGCCAGTCACAATACCTACTGGGCTAAGACGAGCTCTACTATTTAATTTTTCAGCAATTTTTAACGTTTTACCAAGTTCAGAGTTTGTGAAATCAAAGAAAATTCTTAACTATATTTGATTGATGTTATTCTTCAAAAAACATTTCTCGTCCACTTATTTGGCTTTACAAACGTCCCCATACCTGAAGCATTTTGTTGTCGACCTCATCGGCTTGCATGACTGCATCTTCGATCCACGGAACGAAAGAAGACACGTCGCCGGCCAGCTGAGCGGCTGTGTGGAACGAGTATCCAAGGCTATAAACAGTAATTAGTCAATCAAAAACACAAGGTGACAATGGCAATATTTGGAGGTGCATATTCAGATTGACCCCAAATATATCGGCCATGGTTGGACACGGAATATCATAAATTTAGCGAAACTAAAATTTAGAATTTTCAAAATAGGAGCACAGAAAAATAAATGATGGTGACGTGAGTCAGCTATTAAGAAAATTACAGAGATCAAATAGTTGTGGAATAATGAGGATACAACCCAGCAATGTCTACCCAAAACTATCAAAATATTACCTAAGGACGCCGTCATCCTTCTTTCGAGTAGCAGTAAGAACTTTGCTCACTTTCGCAGAATCGACTGCAAAACAACAAGAAACCATTAAACAATTTACAAATCCCTGTTAATTTCAACAAGGAAGGCAAAATTCATAATTTGAGATTAAAAGCGTACCAGGTAGTCCCAGGTTCTTCAATGCAACCACACTGAAGTACAAATTCTGAGCGGTTACGCCGTCAACAATGGCTCCATTCAGAACCGCCTGGTAGGTGGCGCCGACTAGGGGACAATTTCCTAGGGCCTTGGCCGCACCGGATGCGTAGAAGATGCTCTCGACATTCTTGGCGTCAATTTGAGATTGCACACTTTTACACAATTCCTAAATGAGATAACGAGATGCAAAATTAATACTGTTTTGGGCAGCGGGGCTAAAAATCAGTTTTGATTTTTGGATGAGATTCTGAAGTGTGAGTTATATGGCGGGTGAAAACGTACCGGGGCCTTCAAAACTGTTTCGCCTAGTAATTTGTATCCAAGCACGGCATAGTAGGTAGTGGCCAAGTCGGGAAACGGTTGCGCAGAGTCGAAAATGGCCTTTAACTTGGTCTTGTCGGCAGCGGACAAATAAGATGACGGCGATAAGGCACTGCTGCTCAGAATTAGACCAGTAGATAGCAGAAGCAGTGTAGCTACTGAAAAATAAAATTTAATTAACATTAAAGTGAGAAATTTTTTTTCTGTAAATGAACTATCCTTGCTAAACAAATATTTTTCATGCCTGAACCTAATGTAGGCTACATGCAAGGTTACGAAAAATGTACTTGAAATGTAGTCACATTACCACATAACATACGCAATACAAAATCAACTTCAATATCGACTGAGCAATCGATTGTTTGATTAGGCAAAATTGGTTCGTCGATTGACAAAAAAAGCAGCAACGCACACAACCACTGTAAATCCAGACCATAGGCCTACTGAAGAACACATTGGACTGTCTCCCTAGCAGTGTTTAGCAGCACTACTGGTTGTCCTGTTAATAACTGTAAAATGGAACTAGGGTTTATGAACGCTGAATTTACTTAAGTTTTTATTTTTAGTGCGTATGTCAATGTATTTTGAAGTACATGTACTGTACAAAATTATCAATGCATTTTGACGCCCCTTCTCCTTCCCGTTCATGGCTAACTAATTCGTTGTCAATAGGCTAGATGCAAGCTAGAGAACTTCTCGATGGACAGTACAAATATTGATTTTAATAAAATATAAGACTTCTTAGGAGTCGAACCGACTGAAATTCAGTTTGCAATCGATCGGCAAATTACCAAAAGTGAAAGAGATCTGCCAGCAAGCAACCGGCTTACGTATTTACACGTGGCAAATCCATATAGGCACGCACAGTACACACGTCACACTGATGCAGATCGACAAACGGTGCGTTTAAACATTGGACAAACTCTTAATAGGCGAAATTTAACCATTGTGGATCTTAATACAACGCGCGCCCTTCTAATCCTGGATACATTTAGCAATGATAACGTAGCAATAACCCCGTACAACGGACATCACATTTTCCCAACGAAATCACCATAAATTCACACATCTGCGTTCTAATTTCTTGCCGAATAACTACACCAGGCCTTAATGTGTAAAACTCACGACATTTCAGAAATTTCAAGGCAAATGAATACATAATTTCGGCACAAAGTAAGGAGACAGAAATTGACAACGTACCAACCCGGACCTCCATTTTCACAAACAGTGACTTCAACACAGTGCTGCCACCTGGCAGATAATTGGGCAAGCTTGATCAACACTGCGCATAGCGGAAACCACAATCATTTCAAAGTCATTCGAAACTAAGGGCGTCTAGAAATTGTGAGCTCTCCAGAAAGTGTTCTTGTTGGAAAATGCAAAATGATGAACGCGCTCATGGGATGCCTACGTCACGTAGATTTCGTCTCATATCTATAGATTTTTTGAGGAGCACACGTATCGGTAATCTTTAAAAAAAAATTAGATTGTAAATTTGATGTTTTAAGACATCAGACACTTTTCCAATATTCTTTATGAAAAATTTATTTATTGGACACCCAACTAAATTATTCAAATTGTTCAAAAATAAAAAAGAGAATGAGATAAATCAACAAAATCGTCAAAATGCACTACAAAGACAGCGCATAAACTTATAAAATTCCAACAACGTTTATATATATAAAAAAAATTAAATTAAAAATTGAATCATTAATTATTTTACATGTTTTTCGAACAAGGTCGTCAATTTTCCGTACTTTTGGTTTCCATAAATAATTGCATCTATTAGAAAAGAGCATAAAAGAACATAGCGAAATATGAAAAAAAATGACAATACATAATTCGAAATGACACATTTTGGCTTAGATTTTGGTTTGAGCTTAGCAACGACAACCCTTAACAAAAGTACAACAACTCACTTTAAATAAAGCGTTACTAGAATTCCCAAGAGGTGTTATAACTGGACGATTCAATAATGACTTTTTGACGCTTGCATTCATCCAGGTAAAATTCTGCAAACGAATGTTTAAAAAAAATGTGTGCTTAAAATATACATAGCACGTAATCGTGCAGAAAAACTTCAAAAAAATTTGAATTACGTCGGTAGTTACCTTACAAGTAAAAGATTCATTCAGTCGCACATTCTTTTTGGCATGTACTTGAATAACAAAATGACAGTCTGGAAGTTAGAAAAAACAACGATTTCATATAAGAGCGGTAACAGTCGCACATTCTTTTTGGCATGTACTTGAATAACAAAATGACAGTCTGGAAGTTAGAAAAAACAACGATTTCATATAAGAGCGGTAGCATTGCTTAAAAATATAGTATCCATGAAATAATAAATACCTTTAGGTAATGGCTTTAACCCATCACTACAAGTAATAATACCGAGACAGAAAGTTCGTAATGATTCGGCGATACTTTCCAATGAGTGAGTGCTGAAAAAAACATTTGAAAAAAATGTTTAATATTTTAATAGCACCAGAAAATGTGTTCCAAACTGATCAACAGAGGGAAAATGAATGATTATCTTGAAGAACTAGAATACCATGTTCCCAAATCGGTGCTTATGCAGGGCAGCTCGAGAACAAATCTCTCCACAGTACAATCTGACGAATCCAAAATTGCAATCACTAACGCGCCCACCTCATTTTTGGTTAGCATGGGTTTCAGACTTTGCAAGCAATTTGTAATATATTGGTTGAGTTCAGGGTGTTGCGAAACCTAAAAAAATATTAAAATTGAATGGGCAATCCAAAAGAAATATGAAATAAAACAATAATTGAATATATATATTTTTTTTTTATTCACTGAAGTGCATATTACAACAGGAGTTTCTGTACCCCTCTTGGTGCTTAGGCACTATGTGAGGGGTACATAATTTTAAACAAATAAATGCACTTACATTAACTGGGATGCCATATTTCAGTCGTTTTTCGAAAATACCCAGCGGATAGATTTCTCTCATGTATAAAATTGAGTTGATTACTATTTCGAAAAATTCGCAAAGAATCTCAGCCGAAATTTCTAAGAAAGCTGTCAAGAAGGAGTAAACGGTTTTATCAGAACTGAGCTGCAAATTATAACGATGAGAACAATTTTCAGTGATCTATCCCACTCACCTGGAATTGCAGACATAATTATACTTCGGACGGAATCCTTCTGGAATCGAATGAACAAAAAAGCAATTTCATTTTGTTGCAATTAGGGTTCATTAATCATCATTCCAAAGATGACACGATTCATTAAGTGCTTCTTGATAAGAATTATAACACATACAGAGGTATATTGAGAAAATTATAAAACTTTACGAGCAATTTCGAATAACCGCTCTTTGTTTTCAGAATGACGTTTCGCTGATCTGTCGTAATCTTAACACATTCGAAAGTGACGCGACTCTACGCTTGTGAAACTGACATTCATTCGAACTATCGAACGGCACCTGGTTGCATCGTTTTTCACGCTGAAAAAGAAACCCAATAAAATTCACAACTCTGATTGACTCACATTTGACGCACGACACCTGAATATCGTCCGGTTGCTTTCGTTCGTCATTTGTTTCGAAAATCTCTCCGAAATGAACGATATTTTGTCAGTTGCGTAGAGCCATAGACATTAACGCTCCGCCATTACTGTTGTCAGGTTCAGTTGTCAACATCAACCGGTGGTGGCGTTGCCAACAGTGGGGTGCAGTCTCAAGCAAATACGCCATCTGGTGGCTTTCCAAACAAAATATCAGCAATCAATGGAGGGAAATTCAAAATGGTATCATCGGCGCGTCAAATTGCGAAGCACAAGTAAACAAGAGTAGTAAATATTCAATATGCTATATAGTATTTTCAAGAGTCAACACAATTGTGTTCACCTCGATTTTTTACTTTTTCCGTTTTTTTTTTGTTCACCATAGTGGGATATCCATCAAACCTCAGATCTCTTGACTCCCAGTCCACTGACCGCACTACATATGAGAATATAGAATTAATGAGATAATCTGATATGATTTTACGATAAATGCGAAAATGTTTAGTTCGTAGTTCTTCTTAAAGGGCGTTTTTAGATTCCGAATCCCTTTGACCCGTGACCCATTTACAAATTTTCTAGTCATGATTTTCTAAACTCTCGAATTTTCTATAAAAAAAATGCAACAAAACTCGAAAATTTAACTTCTTAACGCGAAAAAATTCAAAAAAATTGTTGCGAAAATTACGTAGCTCTATCTACCTTTTTTATTATTAAGGGTTTTCCCCCCATCATCCAAATGATAAAGCAAATCCAATAATCCAAATGACTACCCCCTTAGCTCGGAAAACTCCGTCAGCTGTTTGGTTCAAACCTGCATGAGGTTAACCAGGTGTACGTTAATACATTTAACAAATTTAAACCCGCACCTATATTTACCGAGATAACTTCAGAGTTAAAATTAGAGATCCTAGGTAGAGTGGATATTATGTTTTCTAATTTATTCCACCAGGTCGGCGATTTCAACCAAACAACTCGAGGAGCCTTGCTGGGGCCACACAATTATTTTCTTCGACTGAAGACTCTGATTAACAAATTACTGTAGCCCTTTAACTGGAGATTACGAGGTCATCTCGTAAACGCATGGCAGGGGGATTACGAGATGGTCTTGCAAACAATTTTTTTTTAAATTGTGGTCATTAGCCGCGCGCACTTGCAGTACCGGCCGGTAGCGCCACCAAGCGTCAGCTGCCGAAAACCGAAGCGGGAAAATTCCCGCATTTCTGAAACAAAAATGGCTGCGCTCATGTAGTGGTCAACTGCATATAAGTAATAACCGTAAATAAGTGCCGGATAGTGCTGGAAAGTTACGGAGTAATTGCTGGATACAGCACGTCTCATCTAGCAGGGATTACGACGAAGTGAAGTGTGTGTGCATGCTTCCAGTGGCAGCCCAATTGCCAAATTCGCGCCTTGGCCATCAGCATGGCCAAATTTTTGATTCCAGGGGGTTCCGTGACCCAGCACCAGCACCACGGCTAATTAGTGCTGGCCAGGACCCCCTGGATATCGTGATAGTGCTTGTGGCTGTGAAAACAGTGCATATCGGAAATGAACCGGAAATCAGGTAGGATGCAACCAAAGCTGGTCACAGCTCCAGGCCCAATCCGGCATTGCTGGGTTGGTGACAGAGCCGTGACTCCAGCATGCTGTGCCGGACGACGGGGGTCACCACCTGGGAACTGCTGAACCAGCTTCTGGACGACCCCCTCTTTCCGGCACAGCATGCTGGAGTCACGATTCCTGCGCCCATCCTGCATTGCCGGATTGGTGCTGGAGCTGTGCTGCCAGCAATTGAAGTTTATGAATATGCCTAGTTAAAATATTACAGCTGCGTTTGTGGCCTTTCCAAATTACCAACTATCAAGTATCCACGTCTTCCGGTTCTCAAAATATGATTTTTTAAAAAGAAAATCGTAATAATTAAAAATTAATTCCCCGGTTAAAGTGGTAGAGAGCATGTGTGACTGATTACAGATTGTGAATTTCCGACAGATTCCCCGTCCGCATGTATCAATCACAGAGACTTTTTAATTTCTACGAGAAAAAAAGATCAGCAATTTAATTTTTTTTTACCAGGCCTTCAATGGCTCCAAACGACTAGTAACTTTTGCCTCTGCGATGCGCGTTTTGCAAATGCTGTAGTCGTGGGACGTCAATGGCGTATTCGTATTCGCCGAGAACATTTCGTGCGCCATTAAATTCGCCAGTCCGCCTACTTTTAAGTTCCTCGCGGCTTTACCCAAACAGCGCCTGTTTCCGTCCATTATCCTGATGAGAGAGAGAGAGAGAGACTATCGAGCATTCGCGAAAGACTTAGCGTAAAGGAAACATTTCCCTGCAAGTGGGGGTCATTTAGCCTCATTGAAGGAAAGCGTGCTCGTTGCTCACAATTCCATTCCCCAAATTAGAAGATGCTTCTTCCATCTCCGCGGATATATTCCCGTGCCGTATCGTGTACAGTGGAGGTGCTACTCGAATATCCAAATTTGATTGCATCTTCACCGCACCGTGAGTGCGGCTTCCAATATCTCTCTTGCACATTCTGACTGCAACAACGAAGCGCATTCTTAAATGGCTCGCATGACGTAGGACATCATTGGCCACTGCCCAGGGCGCACACACCACAAGAGGGTCCACCAATTTAGATTTGAGCATTGGTAAAGGTTGCAATGAACCGTGCTCACTGTTGAACGGCTGTAACGCAAGAATTCATAAATATTTGGCCGCCGCCAGAAATGAAAAATTTACAAAGAGCAGCGCGCCCAACTGTTTTGCGCGAGCGCCATCTTGCGAGCAACTCGGTAATAATAAAAAAGGTCGACCGGTCAGAAATATTTCTGTACAGGTGTGATGAGTGATCTATAGACCCGACAGTAGGGTGTGCATACATCTTTGATTGTAATTGTACGTCTGCCGAGGTGAACGATAATTCCAACATATATGGTGACGTCATTCCCACGTAGGTGAGAGATGGAGATATCCGAAAATTATCTAATATTTGCGCATTCGTAGCAATGCATAAAAGGGATATGGTTGGAATTGCTTTATTGAGGTTGCATCTGGTCTATTGCTATTTCCAGCTGAGATTCCTTGGAACGGCGAAGTTGGGGTTCGCTGCTATACATCTACTCGTATATATCCTCTTAAGCAATTGTCGTAATGGAGGCTCCGAGTTGGCGCTAGACCCTCCTTCGTAATTCGGGGTCGATCAATGAAGATGTTCCTTTTTCATTAAAGCGATTGTTTTAGCGCCAGGCACGGCGAATTTGATGGACGGCCAGTATTAATATGTTAACGTAATGGAGCAGCCAGCTATGGCGGAGACAAAGACTACGTGATGCGAATATCCTGATGGTCTCTTCTCAGAAGACATAGAGAGTGGCGCCACGCTGCGACAGTTCATCGATCAGATATTTACTCACAATTTTGACTTATCAATCCTCTTGACGATGGTCGTTTTTCAAAAAAATATAATTTGTCGTCTGGCGTTGGCTGCAACTTAACGTTTATTCCCTCGTATATAACGTTATATTATTATGATTCTTTATTTATTATAATTATTTTAAGCTCTAAAATAGTGTGATTGATCAACATTTTATTTGTGGTATTTGCATTTGCCATTTTGTTCCTCGAAACATTACAAGGCATATAAATAGTGATTAAGAATTATTGAAAAGTATGACAGACATGTGTTTTACATATTAATTTTGGTGAGTGTTTCATGAGCGTTACTGCTTCATATACACAATCAGTGAATCACTTGTGACTTTCTCTAGCGTACACATTACAATACAAACATATATACTGTATGTATAAAATTCTATATGTTTAAGATTTGAATCTTAAGAAATTAAGATTAACTAATTTAATATAGTAAATTGTTCACATTAATTTCTAGAAAAAGTTCATATAAAATAATTTGAAGCGCACGTACAATTTAAAATAAAGTATACGTGTACATCGAACATTATTGATTAAGCAAAAATTAAATTATTTAACGCTTAAAATTCTGGTCAGTCAATAATCCAGATGAAGATATGCTTAGTCCAATCCGTGTATTTCTTTGTAAATTTTGTGTTTTTGTACAAGACGCAGCGCGGCGCTCTCTCAATATTCGTGTGTGCATTTTTCGTAAAGCAGCGTGGCGCTTATATGCAGTAAATCGTCAAAAGAGACCTTTTCCAAGGGCCTGTCTAATGACAATCCAACAGAAAAGATAAAATAAAATACGCACAAATGTTGTCTCGGAATCTGGCGATCATAGAGTGCTTCGTTTTTACAGTCAACATTAATTGGAATAATTGTGTGAGATTACTGTCCATTCAGCGCAAGCGGAATTTGCTCGTTGTATTTACTAAATTGCTTTAAAGATGCTCTGCCCTTATGTCGATTTTCCATTGTGAACACAAATTATATATTCTGAATCACACTGATCACCATCAATTAGACGTCATATCAAATGTTTGGCAAAATAGGATATTTATGAGAATGCAATTAAAAAATGTAAGTAGAGGAGCAAAAACGATTTAAACTCCAGACTAAATTTCTTCAAAAATGGTAAACATCAGATTCGAATTTTCGGTTTTTAACTATTTTAACTTTTAAAAAAATTAAATTTTTACTAGCGCTTCTTTGGTGAATTGCCTATTTAATTTTTATAAGAACTATTCATCTTAGTCCCTTTGGTAAATAAATATTTTTACTGTCTCATGGCCTGTAGTCGGTCGGCATAGTGATCAGTTCTTTGCTGGAAACTAAAATGTGTTTGATACAGAGATTTCGGTGTGTGTCATTTTGGGGGAGAAAAGTAAATTCAATTTGCAATATTACCTTACTCGCAATTTCATTTATTGAACGAAATGTATCGGTCTGTGATCTGTGATTAGTTTCGGTTCTCAGAAGACTCGAAGAACCCTTTTGACCAAATCGTCGAAATGATCAGG
The DNA here is from genome assembly GCA_034698785.1 of Mycogona germanica. Lineage (NCBI taxonomy): Eukaryota > Metazoa > Arthropoda > Diplopoda > Chordeumatida > Chordeumatidae > Mycogona > Mycogona germanica. Next base: position 38,460 of record JAQGBY010000170.1, on the reverse strand, counting down.
CAACAATTTATTGTCGCGCCGAACCTTAAAGCCCAGTCGCACCGCGATAAATAAATCGATAAAATTGATGTCCATCCACATTCGTGTGTATAGGCTAGAGATCGCCCTCTATAGTGTCTGGCGACGATATTAATAACGTTCAAATTGTCAACGTTTATCATTGTAAGCGAGGTTACTTAATATGTACGCGTCGAACAACGCAAACGTTGCATACATGCTTTGAACCATGTATTCAGAATCTGAATGTAATGTATGGGTTCAAGTCTGCTTTGTCAGAGCCGAAATTAAACCACATAACCTATATATACACGCGGCACATCCCCTATGAACGTTTACTCCTGACTTATTCTTGCCCACCGAGGCCTTTTTTCAGAACGGTGTGTTGCCTTTTGAATATGCCATCAAGCAGTTTCTATGTTGGAATACATGCTAGAGCCATCCTTTGGTAGCTTGATACGGCTGAAACATTATTAGTTCATTATTATCGTCGTTAGTCGACTTTAAAATGCAAGTAACCCTTGGTTTTACAACATGTACAATTGCAATGTAATTTGAAGAAACACTTGCATAATCTATTAATTGCTTTTATTTTGTTTGCTCGATTTTTTCGACTTTCTTAATTCCTATTTCTGTATGTCATACAGAAAATATAATTCGAATCTGAGACTGTGTTTATTAATAACAATTGCTATAAAAAATGCTTGTGCATAAATTAATTAAAAAATATTGTAATTTAATTATTTTTAATATTGAAATATTAATCCGAAAGCTGAAATATTTGGTCGTTGAGCGGCGCCTCTGCATCAGTTCGCGCCTCCCTTGTAAAAACACGCTTAAGCGTCACGCCATTTCCATATTGTACATCTTCCCTGTGAGTAGAATATGAAGCGCGTTGCTTCTGTCCTGTTTACTATTCAGATTATGGACGCTTACTTAGGATACAAAAGCGCGTCCTTGTCAAATGACGATTCACGGTGGTCGGTGTACTGTAGTCTGTAGACCACCACCGTCACCACCGTACAGCCACCAGTAAGCAAAGCCAGTTTGGTGGATAAATGGGGCATGTGGCCCGTGCAATTGGACAATAGTCACCAGCAGAACCATTCTTTATCCATCGCTTTTGTCTTCAGTCGTGTTCGACAGAGGGCGGTGCAGTTCGGCCACATTTATATCGAGTACAGAGTATATCGATGAAATAACGAATTTTCGATGCCGATCTGGTACGCCAGATCAGTGACCATCAAAAGGTTGTGCGCGACATAAATGGATAAATATTTGTCTCCAACAACAGATGTATATCGGCAAATAACTTTATCTTGTTGCTGCTCAGCCCTGGAACAATTACAGTATCTCACAAATGTAACTTATAAATTTATTCCGTAACAGAGCAATATCTCACAAATGTAACTTATAAATTTATTCCGTACCAGAGCAATATCTCACAAATGTAACTTATAAATTTATTCCGTAACAGAGCAATTTTTGAATGGTTCAAAATAAGTAATAATGTGATCGCTGACACTGCTTAGTTCGCCCTTTAATGACCTTTACGATTCATTTAAATCTTCTTCGTACTCCTACGTTGGACCGATAGAATAAAAAACAGGAGAACAAATACTGGACAGAAACCGTGGAAAAACTCGACAACGAGCTGGCCTGTAAATATCAAACTGTAATTTGTGAAACATGCATTTAAAAAAAAAATCACCCATTACCTTCGTCATAACCCTAAAAGTAGAATGTAGCGAAGAATATAGAGTCGAAAAGTAGAAAGTAGAACCTTGCACAAACAGGCTTGCATAAAATTCATTGAAGATGCAACAAGAATGGACCCCTTCGAATTATTGTTCAATATTGGAATGTACAAACATTGTACAATTGTAATTTCAGGTACTAGTAGAAGCTGCAAAGTGTGAACATCACTTGATTATATTAAATGATCGGCGGAAGCAGAGGGTGGCGGGAGGTGATCAGGGTTTCGAAGGTGATCTGCTAGCCGAGCGGGAGGGGGGAGCGGAAGTGTGGAGGAGAACATCTAAATAGGATGAATGGGTTTGGGGATATCGCCGAATATGTGTTGAGGGGAGGCATGGTCGTCGACTGTCTATAGGGGGGAGACACCCACGAGCGATTGGAAGATGGGGAGGGGGTATAGGTGAGGGTGGTTGGTGGTGTAGGGAGGGGGAGGGGGTAAAGGAGGAAACGGAACCCGCGAGGGGGTGGGACCAAGAGAGGAAGCTCGGCGCTCTTCAATTATGAAGTTAATCTGGGGTGAAATTACGTGAATGCGATGAGATACGTTTGCTGAATGGTGGGATGGCACATCGCCTATTGTCCGCCGATCGAGGCGCTAATGTAATGCGGATTCGGTCGTCGTCCGAATGAGGGAATCCGGAGATGACAGCGCCCCGCCACGGCCGTGTAATACAATTTCAATGGAGACCTTTTCAGTTCTAGTATGTGCTTCCTTGGTTTCTTGAAATTTCCATCTTGTTTAATAAAATTTCAATTTAAAAAATCAATTTAATGATTATGACTAATGTAAACTGTGTTTACAAATTTTTGGATTTTCGATGAATAGCTCAAGGTGAACTTTCAGTTTTTGTAGTCCTGCAATCCCCAATTCTAAGTGAACTTTCACCTCTACGCTGCAACTGCTTATCATTCTATAATGAGTACTTAATGGATTCTTCCTAATTGATCTATCATTTGCCTATCATCTGTTTTGTTGTATTTCTTTTGCATAAATATTAATGCAACATCACAACGGATATATTATTGGTCATTTAAAAAACAATGTTCAATGATTAAATTAGCAATAATCACCTTTTTGGTCGAAAATGCATAAGATTTTGTCTTTTTTAAACGATATTGTATAGACGACATTAAAGAATAGCATAAATATCACTATTTATTACTACACTATTAAGTATTTATTTTGAGTTTGTGGAATACTGAAAATATTAACAAAATTGGCATTCCTTATTGTGATCTAGATCCATTGCACAATGCTCGTCCTTTGTTTGGACATAGTCTAATTACTGAGCCAGTTAAATTTTTGTTCTTTTGTTGAGGAGACAAAATATTTAATACGTAAGGTGAAGAGAACGTTATTACTGCTATGAACGGTTATGAAACGAAGACCACTGGTTTAGCAACCATCGCCTGAAAATATATTACCTATAGAACATCATCGATTAAATGAGTCGGTCTATGCGAGCAACTTCGAAAGCTTCGCCTCGGGGTCGCGATCGAATGTTTGAAAAATTTAAATAGGCATGCACACAACTTTCAACATTCGCGTCCCAAAATTATAATATTAGAATTATTTCGCTAATAAATGTAATCCTCAAACTACAAATAACGTGGCCTTAGCCCGTCAAATAAACCCAACAAATTTCAATCAATGAATCGCGCAATAAAGCTAGGTTTTTGAGTTTGCAATTTTTGTTTTGACATTTCAAACAGGGGGAGGGGGGGAGGGAAAGAAGATCTGGAGTTCCATTCCGTAATTGCGTTTTACCGAACTTCCGTATAAGCCCGTTCGGATATCATATATCCAAAGAGGCTTATTTAACTGGTTGTTCAACTAAATTCCATTTATTCCATCATACACAATTTATGTAACTTCATTACGAGCGGATGAATGTATAGTTCATGCAACGTCCTTCCGTATTATGGAAATGATTCCGATGACTAAATCTTTTAAAATTTCGTTATTCTGATTGGCTTATAACGAGAGCACCTGCCAATATTCATATTACAGGCGCCGCCAATTTTCACTTAGACTTTCAAAGTTCATCGAGATGGGGAGCGCCCACATTGCGGGTTTGCTCCACTGGTTCTTGCACAGAATTTAATGGAATGATAAGCTCGACGAGCTTCACGCGACCCATCACGAAGATCTTCGAAACTACTGTAATGAAAAGGGGACTTCTCGCCATTGCCATTCGATTACATGTATATATGTCTCTCGTTTCTGCAATCCAACCTCCTCTCCCCTCAACTTCGACCGAACTCATTTCTGTCGACGCATTTTCAACCCACCACACCCCTCCCTCCAGATGCAACTATTTTGCATACAGAAGTGGGATAAATTACGCGCCTTGTGTCTCCCGAATTTTACGTGCGTAGTTTACGGAATATGAAAACGCTCTTGGCTCAAAAATATATATATGCGGTAAATAATGGCTGGCTATGTCATTGCGATGTGCGCGCCTCAGTTTAGATACACAAAACGTCCGCGGGTTTTCTCAACCGTGTATAGGCTTCACGTCTAGATTCGCCTAGTCTCCGTGCACTATGTGTATGTGTGCGCGGATATCTGAGTGTGCGGCCCCTCATCCTCCCTCTCACCCCCCACTCACCTTCACCAAATCCCGACATGATGCTGGATCCCCCACTGTAGTATCGAAGACCCATAAGCCCGAGTTTAACTTCGTAATTATATGTATTACGCTCTGCCGGCTAAACAACTGTGTCGCGCGATCTCTCTATACTACTGTATGCGCTTACTGGAAATTATGCCAAATTTATAATTGTGTTTTGTAAATAGTTTATGGTCCCCATTATGCCATTGCAGTTGAGATGTGATGTTGAATTCTATATTTGTAATTGGGTTTTTGTGTGAGAGTCGCTGGATTGCATTATGCTCGTATCACTTAAAAGTAAATTTCGGATATTTGAGCGCAACTGAGCGTGCATATTATGCAACACCAATTGAACGCCACGTAACCATCAATTTTGCCCTTGAGGAGAGCACTAATTTTTTTTTACTTTACTGAGTGTGCGGAACTAAACGTTACTAAACTATTTTGATATGGTCATAGAATGAAGAAGAAATATTTAAAGACATTTGTTAAAATCTGTACAAAAGTGATAGTCATCTGTCATCAGTTTGCAGAAGTTATTTCGTTTTATTTCGTTTCTGGAAAGCTTACGTTTTACGCGCAAAGCGCGATTTCTTTTTATGCGATATTGAACGTTTTCCGTTATCTTTTCTTCTATTACAACCATAAAATCAAAATTGCACTTGAAATTTCGAAAAACTATTTTAAAATGATATTTTAGTAAACAAATCGAAGATGCACGCGTGTTTTATTTTTCTGTCCTGCTGGCTTTCTATTTGAACCTGGTTAAACATGTACATGTACACAGTAGTACACTACACTTTCTTTTTTGATCAGCCAAATTTTATTGAGCGTTTTCGACGTTCAAATCGTTTTTTCATGACCTCTATATTTCTTGTAGAGAGGGTGAGAGAGAGAGACATGTTCGCAACTTGTCAGACATGTAATGCAAATAGCCTTTGGTCATGTACACTTACTCGCGAGGGGGTGCCATACTATTTTATATATCGAATGACCAATGAAAATCGATACTCCAAGTCAAGTTTTATTTTTGTGCCAAGCGTCTACAGTTTGCAAACACGCTGAAAACCAACGTTACTACTTTAGATATTGTATTTCACGCAACAGCTTGTTGTCTGCAAGACTGCGTTACAAAAATTTGGCTTAAAGGAGGATTTTGGTGCTAAACGTTTTGGTCGATCGCTAATTAATGTTGGCCTTGTTTCCAAACTGTTGTGCTTCTCCAGTTTTATTTTTATTGGTATTTTTAGTTTTTTTAATATTAGTGTAACGCACATCTTCATGTCTAAATTTATGATATGACCGATTGCTGTGCATGATACTCAATACCTTTTGGTTGTGTTTTATGTCCAGGTTCAAATGGAATAAATTAGCATTAATTTACGTTCGCTCAAGTGCAGTTTAAAGTACTATGTAGGTCTTGCGGACGTTGCGCCAGGTGGATGAAACTGGTGTAGACTCAGTTGCCTGCGGCTGTTACGACGATAAAAATATGGTATTGGGGCATTCGGTCGCACATCCAATTTCGAGATTGTACAGTAACGAACATGTCGGATTGGATGAGCGGCTGCGTTGGGTCCGCCAATGTTTTGTAGCGTTCATTCTGCTGCGGATGATGATGGGGGGGGGGAGACGGTGATGCCCCTAATTTGTCATGTCGTCGGCGGCCCTGTGGCTTAAGTCGCGCCGAGCTCCGCGCCGCCCGTCCGTCGCTGTACCTGTGCCACCGGGGTTAGGCCCGAGCGTGCGCCCTCACTGATGTGCTCCGTTCCCTCGGGACGCTGGCCTGACGTTGGCGGAGGCCCACCGGCGTCAGAGAGGTCCCCCCCCCCGCACAAGAGGATTGTCCCGGAGGTTTGATGCGCGCTGGCCACCGACGCCGCGAACAAGTTCGTCTCCCCAGTGACGTTGACGGATCAGCGGCTGGAAGTGAAGACTAATCCTAACTTTTGAAATGACTTTGCCGGGCGACGGCATTGGGGTTCTATCCAACTGGTTTAGTGGACACCCTGACCGTCAGTCGCGGTTACAAAACGCCAACAATGACTGCACTCTATACACTGCTCACTGAAAAGCAAGGTATCATAATTTGAGACGTCCTGTTTTTGGGGTTTATTGTGCTCATCCTTTGATCAAGTAGATAGCGTGATGGTTTTGAGTGTGTGTGTAGGGGAGAGACAAGCTTTTCATTTTTCAAATTTACTTGTACAAATAAATTATTAGTAAAATTTTAAACGGGAAGTCTGCTCTTGATCAGAAAGTGTGTTTAAAAAAAAAATTTCGACCTCAATATTTTTATTTTAAAAACACCTGCAAATAACTGTATTCAATATTATTAGTAGAGCGATTTTCTTTTTAATACGCCTACTAACCGTGGATTTTCTTCTAAGGATTGCTTGGCGAACGTTTTGGATGTCCCTTTACAGTTCATTCACATTGCTACCTATTCCTCATTGCAAAGCATCTTTTAAAAAATGAAAGTTTGAGTTACAAGATAGAGAAAATATCAAAGCAATTCTCTTCCCAACAAATTGCTTGGAATCGAGAATATCGTTTATTGACCGCAAACAGAGTTCCGGAACAGGTTCGGACCCGCGTTGTTAACTGGTACATCTGGAATTTTCTCATTGACATTGTATTATTTGTCTTCGTTACATGTGCCCTCTCTTTCGTCTTTTCCCCCGCGTTTACAGCCTTTTGCCTAGGCTTCCGTATATTTTAGACGCGAGAGTATAGCTCGGAGGATTTAAAACCAATTTCAACGAGTTTTATTTTTATAAAATGAAATTTACTGACATTGGACGGTCAGCAAGACTGGTTGTGATCACCTACATGACCACCTGAGACCCACTGCGACAAGTTACAAGAGAAGTCACCGGACCAAAGAAACCCTCACGTTGTTTTTGAAATTTTTTAAAATTGGGTCTAGATAAATGATTTTTTTACGGGTAATGCACATTTCGCAAAATATGTTTTTCTTACTTATGAGGGTAGAACATGTCTACAAATAAGGTTATTTTTAAGAATTGATTTTTAAAAAGTAATTATGCAAAAACTTTTTAAGCTAATCTGCGCTCTCGAATAATTAAGTGATACCAATTGCTTTGCCAGATCTCAAAACCTTCTTTCATTTAGCGTCTTCATGATGCTGGTTAATATCTGTGATCGCAAGGGGCGCGCTGATCGTCTCGCGGCATCAATTACAGAGCACCCCTTTAAATAAACATTCATTACTCCATCACGAATCAAAACACTCTTAACTTGACTGGTCCCCAAAGCACACACTGTGTACACGCGTCATTAGATCTCCCATCTCTCTCTTTCACACTCTCACTCGCTCCCACTCACTATTTGAGCGTCGTTAGGGTAAAGGCGCCGCTGGTGACCCCTCACGGCATCCTCCTGTACACTGTATGCAACTCTCTCTCTTCTCTCTCTATTTCTTCTCGCCATGATGAATTTACCATCGGTGGACGGCTCGTTTAATGCCCACTCGAATTACGCACTCGGGCAATCGTGGAAGTTGGGTCCGCCACATGCCTGATGCAAGAGTACAACCAATCCGAATGCAATGCTCAATCAACATTAGGTCACCAGAAACCCGAAAACCTGATTTTTTGTTCTAGCTTCTAATAACGGTTATTCATTGCGGACAAGCTGGTGTACCTAAAGTTTCAAAATTACACTTACCTATTTTATTATTCGATGGCACTTGAAAGAAAATGTGTTTCGACATTTTACGCTCGAACTCAAATTGTAGTGGCCTGACGCCACGCTTGTCTTACCATTCCATGTGGTTCGTCAGGTCCTGGACGTTGTCTGCGGCGGTTTGTAAATCGCAGTTCATTCATTTCAGCAACTTTTGACAATTGGTCCAGCGGCCTGGTGTCTTTCGGACGTTTGTGCACTATAGGCGGGGGGTGGAATGGGCACGACATAGAGCACAGGGTGATAAATAAATGATGCGCCCATCAATAAAGCTCGGTTTAGGCCCACTGGCTCGAAAAGCTCCTGCTGTCATTCAGCGCAGCCGGGGCGGGGGTGTCTGTTTACACATCCGTTTAAGCCCACATAAGCACCTAGCTAGCGCCAGCAACAAATTGGCAATGAGGCCCCTGCATGCAACTAACCCGCCACGTCGAAGTTCATTTGTTTGGTCTCTGCAGAGCGAGTGAGAGTCCGTGTAAGGCAACTGATGGCACATGTATCCCACTGAGACCCTGTTGATCCCTCTGTGTATCCTATACTAGCGATATACCTTCTTTTTTTTTGGACTATCGCTCATTAGCTATGAATGAGAGTTGGGGTGACCGTTAGCGACTCTAGCAGCGACAATTCCAATCTGCGTTACCTGTTGAGAAATCATAAATGAACGCCCTGCTAACAAAGCAGAAGCTGGATATGGTCTTACGCGGGTGGCAAATAGCATTCACGGTGAGCATCGAAATCCGAGAGCTTTCCCCCAATGCCAAACAATGTGATGGGTTGAGCACACACAAACACACTACCGATGATTAACTATATACAGGCTATTCTGACGAGTGCGGACTAAGGAAATCGTCTTTTTCTATACGGTACCAATTGATACTGACGACTGATCGAAAGTATTATACTTCATCAATGAAGATTTCCAATGTACGAAGTTCCCGAGCGATCCCGAATCGATTTTGTGACAGACCAATTTTGGTCACTGGTCAGTTTTGGACCAGCAATTGAAAATATTACTGTAATGTGCTTGCGTTATGTTGCATATGCACAATGTTAAAATAAATATTGTGATCTTATTTAAAAATGACATACATAAACATCATTTATTCGGAACGCTATCAATTTGTTTATCGGAAATTATTGACGAGTCGCTCGATAAAGGGTACTCGGTAAATTAATTATTCAGTGGTGTACGCGGATATACGCAATATTTACGGAACATTCTCGCCATTTCAATCTAGTGCTAAAGGAGAATTACCATATTCGTATTTGGTCAAGAAAGCAATCTACCCATAGTTTAACGAAACTTTCGCTACTATTCAGACTGTTCCCCTTCCTGTTTTTGTCAGCACTCCCCCTTCCCCCTACTTTTGAATTTTACCGCCCTCTCCCCCGTCTCTCTCCTAGGACAGGTCCCGTTCTCTAACATGCAGATAGGTCGATTACTCTTTGAAAAATAAGAACCCCTGTCACTTCCACCAGAGATCACGTAAGAAATTTTGTCGGGGCCCCGCTCCGATTGAGTTACGTTTTGCAAAAAAGGGGAACGGGTGTCCGCTGTTTGCCAATAAATCGACTGACAGTTTGCGACAAGTCAAATTAGCAGTGCTTCCGCTCTCCGTTTCTCAAAGTGTGTGTAGTGACTATGCGGTGGCAGCAGTCATCACTTAAGCATACTTTGTTCGAGTATATGTATCTTCTGCATCTGTACATGTATTTTCCCGATCTATGAATGAATATATAATAATGAAAAAAATATGAGATTTATTGCTTCATTATTACAATTATTGATTTATACAATTACAATATGTACCCACCAGCAGCCCCGGATAGGGTCTATGGGGGGGGGGGCAAACGACAAGTAAAGGGAAAAGGCGTGGTTGCCCAATCACATTGTCAGAAGTTCTGTAATTCATATTGTCAGAAGTTTTGTAATTCATACTGTCAGAAGTTCTGTAATTCATATTGTCAGAAGTTCTGTAATTCATATTGTCAGAAATTAATTAATATTATATTATTAGTAGAAATGATATTGGTTAAATAAAAAATTCAAATTTTGCCGTTATCACCAAAACGCCATTTTTCTCATATGTTATTACACATGGGCTCTTGACAAATTTAACTGGAATAATATGAAGAAATAACATAAATAATTGACACACTTAAACACGTAGACATTTTTTTAAGATACAGCCGGTTCTTCATGACATTTTGCCACATTGAAAGCGATTTTAAAACGATTGTTTTCATATCTTCAGTTTCAAGCGTAATTTATGCACATATGCATACCTGTACAGAACGTAATCAGTATATTTTGTTCGAATTTCGTTCAGATGAGATGAACACTTGCATTTCGCGTATTTCCCCCTCGCAGTTAAGAGCGCCGAGTTGGGGTCAGGGGGTCGATAGAGTCAAAGGAGAACGTAAGCGGGATGGGTAGGGGCCCGGGATGGGATACCGCAATTTCTGACCCGGGAAATTTTCTGTTGCGGTCGATCAAAAGTGGCGGAGAAATTGAGAACCCAAGTTTGACTGGCTAGAACCCCCTAGGTGTCAGTTACCCCCCTTGCAGAAAGGCACGATAAGTTATCCCACCCCTCCTACCATGCATGGCTCAAGGAATACTCCCACTCTAGGCGGTAAATGCTGCACGAACTTTCCAATGTTACAGATGGTTTCCATGTAACATGCATTTTTCCCCTGCATCTGGGCTATGAAGATGGTTACAGATGGAAGGTTCCGTCTAATTTAATCGCCGTTGAAATTAAAAGTGTATTGTAGTATATTTAATTGGGCAGCATTTATCACAATTCCTTGGACATCTTGATGTGCGACGACAATCTTGAAAATTGCTTTCAGGTTGAAAATATCTTTTCCATAAGATAAAATCGGGGAAATTATCTTTTCCAGTGGCCACGTTACTAGGATGTTCTTTAAGAAATCTTCACAATATTTTACTAAATTTGTTTCTTTAGGTTATAAAACACTATCGCTTCACACACATAAAAGAAAACGATTTGGTGCAAAAGTGCATGAAATAGTAAGTGAAAAAATGCGTTTTAAAAAACGATGGTCAGAAAAATGAGGTTCGTAGAGGGGGTCAACTTTACTACCTAGGCGCCGATCAACTTATTTTGCGGTTCGCCATCACTGTTTCCTTGAAAACACTCGCCAAGCCACAACGACCACAACCCCATCCTTCAATTTAACGTTTAGCGCCGACATCATCGACACATGTAAGTGCGGGACCTCCACCTTTCAGCAGCTGTCCACGTCCTTTTGCCAAAATAATTCCGTTTTCAAACTCAGTATAGCTATTCCGAAAAAGTAGGGTGGAAAAAAAAACGGGGAAAATTCGGAAGTTGTTGTCGAAAAATCATAGTTCTATGTGCCTCTAGCCGCAAAAGCCACCTACAGACCATAAACTTACGCAGTGTCCTGCTTTTTGGGCGGATATGTGACTTACCGAAGGAGACATCGGTTGGGCGTTACACTCACCCTCAAGTTTCTGGGCCTATCCGTTATTTCTCATAGCCAAAACATAGGCAATAATTTATCCCGGTTTATAAATAAGTGAAGACCTATAGGAAGTATGTTTGTTACTCACAGAAGGGAGCTGAAATGAACTCCACTCCTGGGTCCAAATATACAGTATAGTAGGGATGTCATTTTTTGTGGGTCAATGTGACTTGTGGCCAGGATGGGTAACAATTCATAGGTTCGGTAGTCAACTGTTACTTAATTTATTTACAGTCATTTGGCCTATTTAAATTGAAAACATCGCGAAAATTGGGGGAGGTTCCGCTGAAATTGTTTTACAATAAGGCATATGACAAAGATGGCTATTACAGGCATCGCCTTAAAATAATAATGGATGAAAATATGTAAAAGTCGTCGATTAATTTTTTCTAACATTTAGGGTCATGACGAAGATAAAGGGTGATGTCTTTCAGTGAACGTTTTACAAAACACAGTTTATTATACAAGGTGTTTTTATTCATGGAGCCTCGCCAGCTTCGTCGTCGATTTTCCACGGTTCTGCCCCGTGTTTGATATTTCTTTATTTCCTCAAATTTTGCGTCACATCATTTATTCTATCAAATGACAGACTCCCTTGTCAATTAATTAACTTGAAATCCGCCCAAGGCTATAAAAGATGGCAAATGCTTCAATTGGACGTATCTTGTAAGTCTATACGGAATCAGGTAAATGGCGCACAATACTTGTTTATTGGGTTCTTAAAAACATCCAGTCACCAATCCTATCTTGTTGTCGTTCTTTAAACTAATCTGCGAAGTTAGCAAACGTAGTTAGAGATGTTTTTTGTTGGCTCTGGTTGTCCTTAATTTGATGAAGTCAACCATTCAAAGTAATGAAAATATCTTATCTCGCGGTCGTTTCACGTCGGCAAATCCAAACTCTGCAGCTTTAACAGGATTCAACAGACGGTTAAAAAAATGAACGCATCCTTGCTTGATCTTGAAACCCGACCACCTTTGAATACATACAACTGAATCGAAACGTATTGTTTGCAGTATATACCAATAAACAAAGAATTAGAAACACTACAGAGAAATAAAGAAATAAAAACACTACAGAGAAACAAAAAATAAATAACTAGAAACAAGATGAACACAGTACTATTTTAAATACAAATACTTGTTAAAATAGCCTTACGGCTTATTTAAATTGTGATTCAGAGTTACCAATCGGGAGCTCCAGATAATCGTTTGATCAACATTTCTAAAATTTTCAGCAAGAACTCAGAAATTGAACAAGTTCACGTTGAAGTACGGTGATAAAAATTTAGAGAAAAGCTTAATTTGTGCGACGATGTACAATTCATGAACAAGTAAGGACGCCATCTTGCGACAAGTTCAAGACCTGCGTCTAATCCTTTCTTAGAAATATAATAGGCATGATCCCTAATAACTAATTCAATTAGTCTCGCGACAAACGCGAAATTCAAAAAGACCATAACAATGTATGTGGGGGTTTATTTTCAATCTCGCCGCACGCTGCGCGCAAATATCTATCGCCGCATGCCCCATATACATATGTGTACAGTACAATCTCCATATCAGACGAACGAAGGCCTAATACAAAACTGTATATAGGTTTTTTCCGTCCACGAAACACAGCGGCAACTTGGATTGGAGATGCATGCACGTTGTCAAAATAATGCGTACACTGCAAGCAAGTTATATTGCTCGAAATAATGGTCGTATTACAACACACGCCTATATAGAGATAGAGTCGGGTCTACGGTTTGGGCCAGATTCATGATACAGGCAACAACGTCTTTGAGTACAGAGAGAGTCGACTTTTCCGTCTTGTGTCTGGAGGAGACCTTTACGCCCGCATAAACGCAAACGTGCCTTCCTCCTCCTGTGACCCCCGTTGCTAAGAAATCAGAGTATCGTTGATAAGGGGTTGGTAAATAATGCCGAATTCCGTTCTTCGTGTTGCAGCATGCGCCCGTTATTCTATCGTTATGGCGGCAGCTTACAATTGTCGCGATTAATAGTCCGTTGAAACTCGATTCGTTGCTGGCCGGGAAATCGGCGAACGATTTTTTAATGGGCGATATAGATAGTCCGAATTTAAGCAGACTGACTAAGCTGCGTTTCAATTCTCGCTTTTCCGCCTAAGTCGGTCTCGAGCTGGGTACGCAAACGCACGGGAACGGGCATGATCTGCGGAGGGTGTGCAAAGCACTGCACCAGTTCCTTTCCCCCTCCCGCTCCCCCCAATTGCATTATCTCAGCTCGGTGAGTCGGAAAATAACCACTTTCGGAGAAAAGGCGGGCGGAGTGGGAGCATCCAGGGCTTCCGCGAAACACGTGTTTGAAAATTCGGCTAATAAATGTTGGGATATAGTGCAGCGACACAAAGCAGCGCTGGGTAATTAACAAAATTTGGCCATTCATTTGTGCAGCAGACAAAAGAGAAACTTGGTATCTAATATCAAAACTCGTAAACTCGTTTAGAACAAAAATAAATATTGCTTCCCCCTAAAACTAAACTGTGGCCCCCCGCCAGAGGCCCATTAGGGGCTGCTTGTGAGTACATTTTTTTTTTTTTTTTTAAATTCACTGAAGTGACGGATCACAACAGGAAGATTCTGTACCCCTCTCAGAGCTTAGGCCCTATGTGAGAGGCACATTTTCACCAGTACCCCGAGCCAAAGCTATTTTAATTGTGTCCCGAATTAGTCAAAAATTTACAGTTAATAGATCCGGTATACATTGCTTTGTCTTTAAAGGTCCTATCACGTTGATCTTGATCTATGTCAATGAGGTTATCCTACAGTTGGCAAAACAATGAAGATAACATATCATAGTACAAATCGTTCGTTGCCAATAAAATATAGCGATTAGTTAACACATCTCTTCATAAATTTCAAGGCTGAGAATCGATAATTGTCGAATCGATGCAAAGGTTCTCTGGGCGAATTCAAAGATGTTTATATGCAAGAGCGTGCATGCGATTAAGCAGAATAGGTACGTTTACAGGAATTTTGAAATGGGAGACGAAAGCCGTTGACTTTGTACAACTGTTCTACTAGTACACTCACATTGCAGGCTTCATTGAGTCCCAAAGATCTGCATGAACACATAGCAGGAGAGAAAAGTATCCAGGTGCATTTGGAAAAAAATGTTCTGGACATATATGTCCAGAACATTTTTAAAATACACCGTACATTCATTCATTGTTGTTGTGGGGATTTTGTTGTCTTATTGCACTCCACACATGTGCTCAGTTATTTCTAGTCATTCGTTTGACCTGACCACTTGACGGCACCAGCCACTCACGCCTCTGTAAGAAATGAAAACTGCGGTTCTAGAAAAGATGGAACAATATGTGGTACCATTTTGTGATATGTAATAATTGGGTGAATTTATACTTATGTCACAGTATTTATCGTTTATGTAATAAATGCCCAATGTTAATTGAAATAAATAAAAGGACTTTCGAAGATTATTCAGCGAATTTATGAAGAAACAATTAGTCGTGACAATTCAAAACGAAAATTCCAAAAAATGTAAATGCGAGTCAAAGTACCTGACATGGCCTGATATGATCGATGCGATAGATGATCTACAATCAATCAAATATTTTAAATTACAATTTAAAAAATTGGCTTTTATTTAATAAATAGCGCTAACTGCATGGTTAGACAAAACACGTAACTACAAAGTTACCCATGCAACACCATGCCCTTAAAATTAAATAAATATGTTAATGATACACACGGAAGTGACAGAGATGGGTCTTCATAGTTGAAAATCATTTAAGCCATATAAATCTATGTAGTGGAGGCTTAGTGCCCTTTGCTGCACCAGTTTTCAAAGGCAGGTGGTAGAGGGAGGGGGTGTTAGTTTCCCGTGTACAACTCGCTCGCACTAGTCCTAAATAGATCTCTATATACCTCTATATATGGGCGAGCACAAGCACATCATCGCTAAAAGCCTATCTCCGACTTAAATTTGATACCAACGTCTCAGCTACTGAAACCCTACAAAGCTCTTGTCGGGCACACTTCTTCCGTTATATTGATTGGCCTAGCGCTGTGTGCGGGTTGATATCCTCCTGAGACCCATATAGCTTTGAATTATATCTTTTTTTAACATTTTATTTAAAGAAAACGGCCATCATGGAATTATGATGCTATATCCATTTGAGTTTCTCGACTGCGACAACTCCATCATTACACGTAATATAAAACGAAATTCCACAATTCACAATATCAAATCCTTAATACCTTTCTCTTGAAATTAGGGGACTGAGAGGAGACGCAAATAACGCGATAATCTCTGTTTTTTAAATACTGAGATAATTTTACATTGAATGTATCAATTTTTCTTCTGTGCAATCGCTGTACCAAATTCCAGTATATTTACTTTTAAAATATTATCAAACATGTTGGCAGAAAGAAATCAGGTAGGGAAAAAGGAGAGGAAAGGAAATTGGAAAGCGGCAATTGGATTTTATACTCAGCAATTTTTATGAAGTTGGTCTCAGGACGCAGAGTTGGCCCAAGAAGTGCGATTTCGCGCCGAGCGTTCTACCAATTCGTGTCTACGCGAAATTAGGAATAACCGTGTAAAATGGCCCCCACTTCTCATTCATAATGTTCTTCCCCGGGCTGGCACCCCAAGCAGTTCCATCATAAAGCTCACATAGCAATTTAAGGAATGGTCTCGCTTCTCTGCCTTCCCTTTGCTCGTGTGTAGTGGGGGCGCATCAGCTGGGCTACAACGAAGGGGCAGCGACGCAGCGTGCAATCTCTGTGCAATTTTGCACCAACAATTTAACTGGATTGAATGATCTCCACTTTTTATAATGTTCTCCACTTTTTAAGCGATTGAGTGCACCCCGGATAATGAAAGTGTCATTCTTCGGGAATGATTATGAATTTAGCTTTCAGTCAGTTATCAATTATCAAACAAACGACAACTGACACGCAAACCAAAGATGATTGAGTTGCAGCAGGTTCGGCAGGTTAAATACTATAGTTTAATTCACATCGAAATCATTACTACAATTGCGAGACATTTTAGCGCGTCTTCAAATGTTGAGGGGAAACTTGCTGCTATGTTTACGCACAGTTAATTAAAATATCCTACCCATGTAAAGATACGAAGCATCAACTTATTTTTTTAATTTGAAAATATACTACGTTTTGATAGGTTCACTAACTTGCTTCTAACATTGAAGAACATTTCGTATATGTATGAATAATCGTTTTTGGCCGATCATTTTGTCATCTGATGTTGGCATTCAGAACCATCGCACAGAAAAAATGGGCAGCGACTTCGCGTTTCCGCTCTCCCTCCAAAATCCCTCACTTTCAACAACAAATAAATTTAACTCACAAGTAGGCAGGCACACTTTGCCAGTAACGATCTTGGCTTAGTCGACTTGACAAAGATAACAACAACAATGGTGGATAGAGGGGGGGGGACGTAAACAAATCGACTGACCAACGACCATGGTCTGCCGACTAACCAAACAAATGCATACACCATACACATGGGTAAGGAACGTCAGAAAACAACTAGGAAATTCAGTACGAGTCCTGAGGACACCAACAAAGCTGAAACGTTTCAATCAGTCAATACTCTCAGAACTTCGAAAAAAATAATTTATCCATTAACTGATTAATCCATTAAGTGAAAACTGACTAATTACAATTCTTTTGCTTACAACATCTGTTGGCGAAAAAAATTCTAACTATACCGGTACATGTGTTCTAGGATTTGATATGAATGAAAGAGTGGCCTTTCTAGCCAATGACCCGAAGTCTGAATTAGCAAACACATCGATTCCAGCTATCGATTGAAACGTCAGAAACCTTAAGATGAATCTGAATATTGATTTTAACAGAGATATTCCATCCACCACCTCATCCACCCCAGCACAACCTACCACCCCTACATAATCTCACCTAGAGCGAGGTCTGCCAAAAAAAAAACTGCGCCCATCGTTACCCCATAGGCCCACCATATAGGCCTACCGTAGCATAGATGCGCTCTTTATATATACACACATATATATATATAGCCTCACTTCATGGCGCAGAGACCGACAGCACCATCTTGTAGAAATTCTGCATTTTCTGCCTCCCAAATCGTCTCATCCATCACTGCCGCGACGTTGCATCCGCCTGCCGTGCCATTACTCAGAATCTAATGACGTTCACGATTGGTTAGAAGCTCGCATCTATACATGTACGTGTGCGTTTTCTTCTCTCCTCTTTCTCTTCTTCATCCGACGATCCTCCCCTCCCCTCCTCCTATCCTCTCTCTCTCTCTCTCGTTTCCCGTCGCTACCAGCATCACTACCAGCATCACTACCACCCATCCCATCTCTACCCAGTACCCCCGTACACGTTTCTTATCCATCTTCGTTATTCGGGCCGCTCTTTTTTCGAGACGCTATATTGCCTCGATTTTTTTTAATATAATGTAAAAGGGAGGGTATTCACAAAAGAATGCTGCCGTTGCCCGAGCCCGTCACAAAACGCAACGGGTCCACACGTTTAGTATGGACTTTCGCTGCGTCTTTTCTCCTCTCCTTCAAATAAAAAGAAGCATGGACAACTTCCCATGGTTCAGATCATTGAGGGGGGGGGGGGGTAATTCGATCGATTGAGATCGGAAATCATTTAAGTTTTTTTCTTTCGGTTGTTAAATTAAGAAATACAGTATTTTATGGGGAAAGAAAATTTGCAAGGCAAATGTTAAAAATGTGCTGACAAAATAAATACAAATAAGAATAAGAAGGAAAACAATTATATAAAGAAGAGTCAGATCTCGATAAAATAGTGACATCTTTGTGATTAGTTCTAGTCTGGTTTAATTAAAACCCCTTATCTGTAATATTAACTTCAGTTTTATGATAAGCAGTTGTCAAATTATTTCGAGTACAATTAAGAAAAATTAAATTCACTAGCTAATAATTTAAAAGATGCTATATAAAACTAATTACTTTTACGTATTCAATTTCTAAGCATTAATGAATAACATATACTCTTAAATCGTACATTTAATAATGGGTTCAAAATAATGTTTTCTTTAAATGTTTAAATTGGGCAAGCGTTCGAAGGCGCCAACATCGATATCTGCCCAAGGCGAAATTATCTATAAGAAACCCCGGAAGACGAAGATGAACGTTAAAAACGCGAAGGGTATGGGCGAGTGGGCTGCCTAAATAAAAAAGAAATCCGCGTTAAAGTGAGTGCGTATATGCAGAGTGGTGCTTAAACATGCGAATAACATTTGCGAAAATTTAAATAACATAAGAGAAACTTCAATCTCTTATCTACATTTGATTTTGTTTAGCATGCGCTAAACCTGTAAAACACATAAAACTACTTTTAAAATCTAGACACATTTCATAACGGTGAAATTCACTAGACTCGAAAATGTCTGTTGAATGTTTTTTTTAATGTACCACTTGCGTCATCATATGAATATTGTTAGTGAAAGGTATGCGTATAATCTGTGTATTCAGAGTAATATATTTCAAGCATGTAGCGTTTATTTCTAATTTGTGTCGTGCCAAATTTTGATAACAATATTTTTATAATTTTTTGAGGTTCTGAAACTACAACTGATATATATATCACTAACGATTTTTCAATAGCCTTTCTTTCTAATTTGGTATTTTGGCAGATGCATTCAAATACCCCTTGTCACTTCCATCCATTACTGTAAGTTCGATGGGCGTATGATCCGTTGACAGGCTCACCGTCAACCGCCACTAGACCAACAAGGAAGGATCCTCTCTACCGAATGATCGACGACTAAAAAATAAAAAAGCATTTTTGTAAATGTATTTTTCGCTTAGAAAAAGTAACATTCGGATATTATTTACACAATAAGATATATCTTTAATTATAACCCCCTTCCCAATTGCATGTGTTGGCTATAGACGTGCGTAGCGTTTGGAGTTTGTAAAAGTTTTCCATTTCTGAAACAAAGCACGCTTCTTTAGTTCTGTTAGCCAAAGTCGAGGCCATCATTCACGAGGTGTCTCATTTTACCAGCGCGCTCCCAGCCGCCAATATTTGCATATACTTAGAAGCCAGTTGTGCGCTGAGCGCCCATATTTTATATACACATCCCGACCACCACCACCACCACTGCCAAGCTGTTCTGTAAGCGGCTCAACTGTCTCCTGAGACCCTAAGTCCAAATCGAAATAGTTTTTACAATTGATTTTTGATATTTTGATTACATATTCATATTGAAATGATGATGAAATCTGGCTCGGAATGATGATGAAATATGAGTCCGTGTACGCTTTGAAATAACATTTGAAAGCTCCTTCTTGACCGGAAATACCCCATCGGTTCAGTATCCAAACCATGTTGATCATGCCAAGATAAGAAATTATTACTGAAAGAAGTGTGCTGGATACACCATACGCGCTTAAAAAATACTCCAAGTAAATAGTTCATCTAACCTTTGCTAAGACACTCACTCCATTGACATCGGCGTCTTCGTCGAATGACCATACAAGTTGAATTATGGCGGCCTCACTGCGGGTCTGGGGATGGATGGCAAGATTGGTGGGCGAAATAATGTGTTCGGCAAACGTTGTCCACTATTTTCATTTATACATATATATTTGCCATCTAAAGTGAAATATATTGCCGACACGCGCCCGCACGATATTATTCGTTGAATTCGTGTCTACCGAGTTTTCCATATATATTCCGCTCTGGTGTAGGCGTCCGCTCAGGCCCGTCTACATACATGCAGCGAGTCCACATATATGAAAAATACTTTATATTAATGTACGAGTTTTACAGTTTGAGACCGCCTGTATCCGCAATGACGGTTTTTCCCTCTCGCCAGCCGCGTGGCCTTTCCCCATTTCTACATGGAACTTCATTACGTAATCACGCGTGTGTCTATATAAATGCGCATGTATATAGTCTAAACGCGTGAGAATAGACAGCCAATATATATTAGGCGCTCGCGTAGCTGCTAGACCACCATGTATATATGTCTAGTGGCTGTACACGTGTACTGTCGACCCCTCATCCCTCTCCCCCCTGTCTTGCCCCCTCCTCACCATATTATATACTGTATACGAGTATATACTGTATATATATATACGAGGTCGGACACTGAGAACGCGCTTGGACAAAGATGTCGCCTATGGAGATAAATATGTGTCGACCCCGTGTGAAGTCCAATCGCCACTGTTGGGCGGCGTCTCAGTGTTGGAATCTAAGAAAGGTCAGATCAACTTGGGTCCCACGCTGTCAGAATTGTCTATATTAGACTACTGTTTATTCAGGACGAGAAAGACCCAGGTTCTTGATAGTTTCTCCGTTTTCTTTAAAAAAAAAAATTAGAATGCTAAAAGTCTGATCAAAAATCGTGTGTGAGAATGTGGTCTGTAAATTTGACAAATTAAATAAAAAATTGTTCACCTGTATCTACAAACCAAGAGATGTTATAAGCAAAACACTAGTAAAAATACTTCATACTAGTTTTCGTGGAAGCGTCGATTTCGTTCCTTGAAAGTCAATCTTGTCCGGAATAATATAAAATGTCTGCTTAATTGCTTCGGTTGCTTAACCAAGCAAAGAACTTCATAGTCTTGTGTGAATTTACAGTACATGTGTGCTGACAACTTCATCTTATATTAGTTTACGTTTTTTAAAAATTCATTTGCTTCTGAATAAATGGATTTACATTTGACAATTTTCCATGAATCTGACGGCCATTTTATGTTTGATGCGGGATGAACGTGTCAGAGAAGATTAAACATTTTGTTCCATGTAAATAGCCAGGAAGCTTTCCACGCAATTTCATTTCTTGATCTCGATGGTGACTGGTGACGGAATCGGGCGCGAGCCGCCGTTCTGTCCGCAACCAGCGCGCGAGGCCAGTCCAAACCTATCTACTGTACGTGATACTGCCTAGGCCTAGGCCGACGTGTCTCAAATACAGGAGAGAAGCCGTTTATCATGATCCTGCACGGGCAACGCGTCAATGAGTTTTCGCTCGAGACACGCGCACCGACAAACACTTGATTGGCGCGAGAGATCGCTGGATGCCAATATATGAATGTAACCTGTCCGCCAGCGTATATACACACGTCGCGGTGGGGAACAGTGGTGGCCAACGTTTCACCCCTTCCTGTTATGTGGCCCGGACCATTTATCATCAGCAAGTCATCATCTTGTTTGTCCTGAAAGCAAATTATATTTCATTTTACCTTATCTGGTGGGCTCCACATTTTAAAATGCGACTGTTTTCAAAAGCGATGATTTGTTACAGACCGGTCTCGGTCTGTAATTCCTCAATAATAAATTGAAATAGCATATATATTTTTTTTTATGCATACAGCGACCATTTGAAATTCATTGCGTGAGATCCGGTCGATATTGTCCATTCATTCACGACGACAGATACCTGATCGAAGTTGACGATACGGTGACTGCTCATTTCGGATATAAATAAATATTGTTTAAAAATTAAATTAATTTTTTTAAATTTCATTTCTTACTATATATGTGTCGCAACAAAGTACCAATATGTTCGATGCGATGAGAAATAATTTCGCAGATCCAAAGGGGCCGCAAAGTTGCACGGCCCGTTTGGGTATCCGTAGCGGGTCTGTAGGCGCGTGCCGCTGTCGTTTCGGTCCACCCTCTTCCTCCCTCTCTTCCCCTTTTTCGGACCACCCACTGTTCCCCCGTTCGTTTCTATGCAAATCATTCAGTCGATCTTCGAAATTAGAACATCGTTACTGTTAGTGTGTCCACACAGACTGTGTGGGTGTCCCGCTGAGTTAGCCGGATATTAATGGCGCGTTTGTGCGCGCGCGGGGTTAGCCTACTAAATATGAGAAGATATAATAATTTATATGACGCAACGAGGGTTTCGATACCGCTGTCAAAACCCAATGTTGGCAATATTCACCATCCCACATTTCAGAGTATTTTCAAATATTTAATAAAAGCTACATACTGCTCTACATTAGCATTAATGTTGGTAACTTAACTCTTTAGTAACAAATTGCAGTTCCTCTATTAGAAATGTACTTATCTACGAGAAAAGATCAGCTCTCAATAATTTTAATTTCAATGGAATGAATTGTTTCTTAAGGATATCCTTATCTTCTTAGACAGACAGTTTCCTTAGCTGTTGGTGCTTATAATTCTAAAAAAAAATAACAAGAACGATAATCCGTTGTTTTCCCAAGCACTTTTTTCCTTCATCATAGGGAGGCCATAAGACTACCATCTACCATTTTGAATGGTCAATATATATTTGTTTATGAGCTAGTTGTAAAGCAGTCCGTTTATATAGATAACAAAAACAATTTTTATTATAGTTAATATTTATATATAAATTCGAACGACACTCAGTTTATCAATTTGTAGTCAATTGGTCTCTTGAGTTGGTCGCCCAGCCTTTCTGAAGAAAATCATCAATGGTTATTCGTTTTTCAATGTTTACTTCTTTTAGTCAACCAGTGTCTGGAAACATGTACATGTATATTTTCATATAGTTTACGTCTATACACAGTAGATTGCCACGATTCTGATTCACGTTTTCGTGCCTCCCCATACTAAACTCCTAGATAGAGTAGTTTTACTTGAAGAAGTACTCAAGTTCCAAAGTGACTTCAATCTGTTAGAAGATAAAGTTTCACCCGTCTACGATATTCCTACTTTTCGTCTTATTCACGCTGGTTTTTCTCATTTTCGCCGTCATAATAATACGTGAGGATATGAAGCGTCATTCCTTATAGTTTGCAATATCCGCGACACGGCTCTTATTTTGCGGGCACACATACACACGTAGGCTATAGAGAAGGCGTTTTGCCGCCAAAATACACACTCAGATGTCTTGTAATAATTTCGGAGAACTCCGCAAGGATATAACCGTCCCATATCCTCTCGTGACCTCTGTCGAAACACTGCTATATTTATCATTGATTTTAAATAAACACTTCACCTAATTAACCTTCTGCTACACTGTAAGTCAAAATATGTTCATTTTACATTGACGATTCGTCGCTCATTCTAAGTTGTTTCTGGTGTAAATTATTTTCAAAAAATTGTTTTCACGGATAACGTTTTTAAATTCAAACCCCTTTTGTATTTAAATGCAGGAGTTATTATTTTTTAACTAATTCTATAGAAGCATCTTAGAATGAGCGCGATATCAACAGTGTATGAGGCGCCTTAAATTAGCCCACAATGATTTACATGGCACGTTGGAGAAATTTCGGAATTTTAGAAACAATAATAATTTTTAAACATCTTGAACCATTCCACGAAATCATATAATATCCACACTTTCCGTTGAACGTGGATGCTTTGCTAAAGGCGGTCATCAACACCTTTAGCAAATACATCCATGTCCTGATTGTAGTTAGAGGGACCCGGGAGGATTTATACCAGAATTTACGCGTATATACCTTTAGTCTACTATGTGGCAGTGCGTTGGACTTATCCAATATACTTTCTAAAAGTTATTGTCTTTGTAAAGATGGTGAAAAAGAAGAGAGAGAGAGAGACTGATGAAAAAATCTCCGACGCTATATAGACAATTTTTTGTGACATCCACTGCAAATAAACCCTCGTCTATCTGAACCATGTCTATGCACATTTCTTGGATTTTTCATTGGCAGTGGCTTACGTTTGTTAATTTTATGTTTGCTAAGTTGACCAGCGCGTCCATGATAATATGTGTTTTTAATAATTATTGATGACCATTGATAAATATAAATTAAAAGTGCAACCAATTTTCAATTATTCACAAAACTAGATTCTAAATAAAATATATTCGCATTTGTATCAAAAACAATTTAGAATATTGTGCACGTAGCGACAAATTATCAACGATACGTTGCTACTCGTAAAACAAACAGACCATTTTTATTTTAATGCCCGATGTAATAAATAAATAATATTTTAAAATATCCTTTATCTCGACATCTCTTGCACTTTGTTTTTACTGAAATGAATGTTTGGAAAACCGCGTTGGCGTTTCTATCCTGATAAGAATTCGTACATGTTCCATGGAGTTTGGAACTGGCGCGTTCACCCCGATATCAGGCAAACACTACACACAAATGTGAAATGCTGGGAAGCCGACCATCAGGATGCGCCGTCGCCACGCCGCTGAATCTTGACAGCTAGGGACGGCGAGAAAGGAGAGCGAGTGAGAGAGAGAAAGAGAGGGAGAGGGGGTGGGGGTCTTTGATGCGTGGACGTGT
The DNA here is from genome assembly GCA_034698785.1 of Mycogona germanica. Lineage (NCBI taxonomy): Eukaryota > Metazoa > Arthropoda > Diplopoda > Chordeumatida > Chordeumatidae > Mycogona > Mycogona germanica. Next base: position 13,624 of record JAQGBY010000170.1, on the reverse strand, counting down.
TTACCCCCCGGGAGGCACAGAACGAACGCTGTCTCCGGTGCGCCCCCTTCATGCTCTCTGCAACGTGGAGGGGGTGAAGGAGGAAGTCGAACACACGTCCCTCTCGCACGGGTGTGTGAAGACGCAGCGGAGGATGAAATAATAAATGAATAATAGGAAATGCCTATAGGACGGGGCCTTTTAGCGGAGCATATTTAATGAGGTACGAAGTGTTCAATATTGATAAAGCGTGTTGTTGCCTTTGTCTTTTGAAATCGGCCGCCTGATGCATCCGCGCGCGCCGCTGCAACGTGCGCCAGCGGGCCGGGCCTGACGCCGGGCAACATGAGTTTCGTGAAGACGATGGGTTGGCCGACCATTCGAATGACACGATTTCGTGTTTCCGAGAGTTCGGTACCCGACACGCGTTCTATCGAACGGTACACATTATTTCTTTTCAATCATTTTTCGTGTTTTCGGCGGTACTCATCACAGTCACTGCCACTTCCATTATTAAGCAGGGCAACGCCATCACCACCTCCTCCTGTTTGGTTTATCGTCACGAGACCCATGCATCCCGTCCGAGAGAAACCGTGACACGATGGATCTTGGATATTTTCACGGCGCGTCAGTCCGATACAAAATTATTGTTCCATGGCGCTAAACACGTTGTAGTCCATCGCGTAAACTATCCCTTTCGATTTTGGAAAATACATTTTGGGAAGAGTGTGAATTAAACACGGAGTGCCATGTAATTTTCATTTTGCCCACTAGGTATCATTCGAGAAAGGAAATTTTAGATATCTCAAGGAAATGAGCGAAGAAATGAGTCCCTCGAAATGCGAAAAAGAAATTATCTTGGCATGGCGTTGCCGGGAGTCACTCTGGATGGAAATTGATTTTGAAACATGATCGACATTCGCAGCTAGGTGGGCCTCAAGAGGACACCCATGTTCATGTGAGCGGTCGTTGTGTGCCTTTTATGCATCCAGTCGCTGCGCCTGAACGTCCCGAGGCGCCTCCCGCACCAAACCATCACAACCGTTTACCACCTAATAAATCATCGCTCCCAAACCAATCACACACAATCGGATCTCATCAGTTGACAAATGCCGATCGATCGGATGCATATGTGGGGGATTTGGGAGTTGGGCTGAGGGGGAACACTCGCGTATTGAATGAAAGAGAAGGGGGGGGGGTGAGGGTGGATCGGCCTTCCGCTCCTTTTCTGGCACGCGTCCAATCGTCCTTGACCAAATTGGATCATCCTAATTAATCTCATTAGAGGCATCGGGTTACGTTGCAGCCAAGGGATAGTCCCATTCTGTCGCAGAAACACGGGGTCTGCATTACCAAGTTGACCGATGTCTAGAAACAACTTGATACAAATTGGTACTCAGTACTGCAAAAATTCGTTGATTCGTCTGATAAATGATAATCACAAGTGATTTTAGTATCTTATAGCAATACTATCCCGAATATTTTTGAAATTATCTCTAGTTCCATTTTTGTTGTACCGATAATACAGAGTGTGTTTAGGCAAAAATGAGACGACTTTGAATTACTGTTACATTTTTATTTTTCGGTGATGAATACATTTAATTTGCTCAATATTTTGGCCATTCTGCTGGCTAACCACCCTGCATCGTCATTTCCATGTATCAAAAATAGTTGAGGTTATTTCAGGTGTGATTGTGCTCCATACGTCTCTGCACACTTTCCAAAGACTATAAAGAATTCTGTATGTTATTCGATAATGAAAATGTGACAAAATGGTGAAATAATCAAAATAGCCAAATTCTAAACGAAAGACAAAATTTAAATGTTTGCATTGTTTTCGTAATTTAAATACTATTACATTATATTACGAATTAGAATGAAGAATGAATGAAGTTAGTGATTAATTAATATTCTTGTATAAAATATTTTGAAAGTTTTGTTGACTGTAGAGTGTATGTTTGTTTTCTGATTACGAATGGAGAAATCCAATCATTCCTAATCAAAAATCGATTTTTATTTGTCGGATAACTGCGCCAATTGAGATGAATGTTGTTTGTCGTTGGGTGCGTTCGAAGGAACGCGAAATTTACGTTTCTACATTTACAGAGTATCAACATGTATCGCATCGTAATTGGTTTTGAAAGTTGATTTTCAAATGACTCTTAAAATGCAATACTCTATTTTTCATAATTAAATTACTCCGTATTTGTAAAACTATTGTTTGATCTGATCTGATATTTCGTAACTTTCTCTGCTGCACTTGAACACACTCGACTTTTTTATTTTTCCACGAAAAGTGTTTCTACTTTATGTGCTACCTATTTCTTCGACCGATGCTAAATTCTCTTTTTTTTGTAAATAAACGAAAATTGCTTCGAAAGGAAACCGAAAAAAAAGAAAGTGAGCTTTTGCCATCAGCGAAATTGGATGCGAAGGAAGTCGAAGCAACTATCGATTTTATTGTGGAAGTACTTTTCTTTTATCTATTTGTACGGCAACAGGGGGCGCAATGTTCGCGTCTCTGAAGGCTCTCTACCGTTCCCATTCCCCATTCCTGCGCCAATACAATTAGGCTGAGGTGTTTTTCAATTTTACGTCGGGATGCTTTCTACGGTAGGACGGCATCGCCTCAACCACTCTGTCTTGGCGTGATAACGACCCAATTGAATTCTTTCGGAGGCTTATCAACATTTCTCAAGAATCCATCCGCTCTTCAAACATACACACACACACACATACACCTAGCACATATGTACGACACACGCGTCTAATATAGTCCTTATTTAATTATATAGTTCTCATTAACACACGCGAGCGCGATCGAGTTTGCCGCTAACAACGTCAAAGCCATTGAGGAACTGACGCTATCATCTTTTGTGTACATCCCCGAAGGAATTCCAGGTAATCTTCAATTTTCGAGCAATTGCTTTTAGCTCGCCGCACATATGTTGAAAAGGTGAGGTCTTTTACGCTAGACTTGCGTTTTTATGGCGGTTCGATTTAGATCACGGCAGCGCCCTCTACATTTTCCTGTTGTGCGCGCGCCCCATCGATTTCTCACCACGAAACAAAAGTAAACGTTGACTGAATGAAAAGAATGGTGGCTTCGTTCCGTATATATACATGAGCATGGATGTAAGGTCGATATATACGTATTATATAGAAGAATTTTGTTCGATTTTTTCGTTTCTGAAACTTCGGCGAATCGTATTGGACGTCTACATGCGCGTTTAATAGAGTATGTTGTATACCAAAAACCTGGTATTTGCTGCTTGATTGGAGCCGAGTTCTATCTCTTTCTGCCTCCCCTTTCCGAAATTGCTTGTTCTTCCCAGATTTTCTATTCGACCACCGAAACAAAAAGGTGGGATGTGTTCAATTGAACGGGGACGTTGCTTGGTACCAGAACCGCGTACCAGATGGCGTTCTTGAATCATAGGTATCGTTTTGCGAAGAAGCATGCCTCATTAAAGAAATTCGTCGAAAAAATATTAGGTGGGATAAAATATATACAAAATGTTAAGATCCCCTTGAAACAAATCAGGCCAGTATCAATTCGATGATTGTTATTCATATCTGTTTTGGGAAAGCGATTTAGTTTCGCTATAAAAGTGTGCTACATTACAACGTTACTTGACTGATCGAGTTAATGAGCACTGAATAAACTCTTGATTACACTCATGAAGCAAATATAAATATTGGATTAATGTGATAGCTAATACATTTTTCTCCGATTGTCTAAAATAAAAATGCGTAAGCCATAAAAAAGAGCACCCCTGTAAAAAAAATTTCACAACTTCGTGAAAAATGCTTCGATTTAAATGAAATTTTGTAGTGTTCTTTAATTAATAGATATTCAATATTGCCATTAAATAGTCATTTAAGAGAGATGTTGCTGCTGAAAGACTTCCTCGCTTACCAGTGTAAATCATGAATTTAAATGGTTCAGATCGGCTTAGAAATAGAATCGACCTGTGACGCGACGGGTCCAAGTTCGATACCCGGCATGAACTGAAGTGCTACACTTAATTAAAAAAGGAAACCATCAATGTTGACATAATTTTGTACAGAATTACTACAGCATTAATTTCCCTACATAGACTGCTAACGAACAATCACAATACACATAAGTAGCGCTATATCAACAAATGATTTGAGAAGTTGCGACCAAATCTCGAATGCCGAGGAAGGCCAACCGATGTGGCCATAATATACTCGTACATTTGCGTACATGGCGAGCAATTTCTCCATACTTGGCCTCTCTGCAGCGCCCTTTGAGACCGTGCCTACCGATGGACCGACTGTTCATAAAGTCAGTATTTATTCGAGTGGATGACGGGTTGGTGTGTGAGTCGAAGATATACATATACTGCACTTCAATAGAAGAAGAGATGAAGGAGCTATCGCCAAAGTCTCGCTGAATACAGTAAATCCTCCTGAGACGTGCCTCTGTCCTGCTCGCCATTCTTGAATTTCCACGAAATTCCATTGCAATCTTTTACCAACTATTATATTCGAACAGTCCAACAACACTGCTAACAATGTCATCTAGAAATAATTAAAGTACGGCATTATGCGAGTGCTCATGCCGCGGCTAAACTGCAGCGAGGATCCGATGCTGCATTCCGCGAGACGATAGTTGAGATAACAATACATTTTTTTATGCTCTGGCAACTCCCCTTCCAAGTGCCTAATCGTAAGTGGACACGAAGTCTCATGAGGTTGCAGCCAACGCTCAAGCGATCGAATAACGGGATCTCCTATCCATGGCCAGCTCTCTTCCACGTGGATCTATACCCATTTTGACTCCGTTTTTCAAAGACGTATCAAACCTTAAACATCTGATGATTGTTTTATCGATCCACCCCCATCTTAATAAAGTGCATGTGTGTGAGGGATTGTGTGTGACGAATAACGTTATGGTGCACACAAGAACACATGTATTCAATCGGTATGGTGCAGTACATGCAGACGAATGATAAGTCAAATTGGTTTTTCGTTTTTATTTTCTGAGAGAACTTTCCATTTATTTTCTTTATCCAAACGACTATGAACTTTTTGCCACAAGTTTTGAAATCGGATTACATTTTATGGGGTTCCCTCTTGAATGAAATTGGATCTTAAATGTTTGAACTTATAAGTGGTATTTTATTTTGTTGATGATCGAGAGTTTTTATTTCCCTCAACGTATAAATACGTGAGAGTAAAATATATGATCGATTTTTGCGTAATGAGGCCAGCTTGATATGTATGCAATGTCGAAATGTACAGCTGCTTCTGCCGGCCCCGACAGCGATTTCCCTATACACCGGCAGCATTGCCCTCGGCAAACGCGCCCGGGTTCAGCACTAAGCCTCGCGACTTTCATCCGCTCGCGTCGGGGTTGGTTAGAAAACGCCACCGCTATGAGAACGCCAGGCCCAAAGGTTGCAGTTCAATTGGAAAAATCGAGCTGATATTTTTTTTTCTTTTTCCACTAGCACGGAATATTGGGTGTGGGGACACATTTTTCCAAGGAGGGCGCGTACGATTGCTTTTTTCTATTGAAATGTAGCGCCACCTACTGTACTTACCTAATACGTAAAGAGTGTCTCACTCATTACGCTGCAAATTGTCATAATGTGTCACGATTTCAATCTAAAATTATTTTTTTAACTTAAAATAAAATAAAAAAATTCTTCTTTCAGATGATCCCAAGATCTTAAAAAGAGTTTTGCATGTTTTCTGTAAAATGGAAAAAATTAAGTCATTAAAGCAGTGCACATTGAAGCGTTTGGTATCTCTTATCATTTGAGACGACAAATTTGGTTCGAAATTCTTAAAACCTAAAAATGAAAATTACGCTTTCCAGAGTGTAAGATACATTTTGTGACGTTTACATAATTCCAGAAGTTTCGTCGCCCTCAATTTATTAGCGACGGAGGGCGCCACACGTAATGGTGCGATAAGGTTATATAGCGAGGCCAACACACGGGATCCAGAGATACGGCGCTGCACACGCCCATGGGTTGCACCAGACCGGTAAAGGGTCGCTCGAGCATCACGTTGGCAAATTGAGATGTCAACTCATCTGGGCGGAGAGAGAAAGAGAGAGAGAGCGAGTCGCCACCACCACACACTCACAATATTACTCGAATATGGCCTACACTATCCACCATTTGTCCTCACGAAACGATGGAATCGGTCACATTTTCTCTGTTCGGCAGTACGTGGATTGCTGACGATCATCGCTCGATCCTCATGAGATGCTTGATGAAACTGATATGGCGCTGTAACAGAGTAGGATTCTATTACAGCGGTTTATATGTCATTCGTTTACGTCTTTAACGATCTATTATACAGTGTATCTGTTCATACATGACTGGTAACACTTTAAGACAGGTAACAAAAATTTAATTTTGCGTTCGATCCTTTGAAGATGATTCTGTAAAAAAGTGAAGCAACGCGTAAACACTGTTTTCTATAAATATTTTTAAAGTTCGGAATACTCTGTCACTGCAGCTACAATTCTGCTTCGAACATTAATATTGTAATTGTTCCATTAAAGATGGTGCGGTAATCAAGTGCTGAAAATGTATTGCATTTACAAGTGTTACCATTTTCAGAGCGCAAACATCCGTGTCATTAATAAATTAATTCAATCAATTAATCAAGTAATTAAATACAGATATGAATTTTGTATATAGTTCTTGTTCCAATATGTATATATGCTCTATTATATGGTTCAATAATTGGCAACAATTAGTAGTGTACCGACATAATGTAGTGTAAATCACAATGTTTATATTGACACTTGGATAACTTTTTTAATTTGAATGTTTCTTTTTTATGTTTCGAAATTAAAGTCACATCGATCTGATTCGACTCTTTTAGGTTTCTTGTTTTCGAACGTTGCCATATACCAGTTGGTACAATGTGGTGGTGTATAAGAGCCAGTAAAATCTATACTGTTGTGGCCATGCAGTCAGCCAGCGTCTGATTATTTTTTGTGCGCCCATCGAGGGCAAATTGGATTCTGTTTCGTCTGCGCCACTGAAGTAATCGTAGTGGACGTGGACGGAATGGGATTTCTGGAGGAAGATTCTGGCGATTTATATACATGGACATTTGCCCTTCCTGCTGCTGTTGGTAGAAAAAAAATCAAGCCATGCACAAACATAGCCGATGCGATCATAAGCCAGTTTCATAAATATTTTTTTAAAACGTAGTTTGGATTTTGCGTTATATTTTCTTTGCTACTTGTGGTATGGCGAAATATTATTCATAATGACACCTTACAGGGTCCTCTTTTGATTACCCACATTTTCACTAATTAGTTAAGGCTAAACGAGTCTCTTCAGGTTGTCTTCACATTCATCTAAATAGTCTTTCAGTTTTCCCAGGAAATATCAGTCACCCAAATATATTCAGATAACAATGAACACGTACAGTATTCTATTTTTATGCTTCAAGATATCGTCAAAAAATGAAATCGTGGTATATGTAAACTCTTGAGTGAAACATTTCTACAATTACTATCACAGAGATGTTCTTCGGGACAGTTCTTGGTTGACAGGCTTTTATTTATCCCCTTTTCTTCATTTCCTGGTTTTGGTTGGAATTCTTGTAAGTAACTCGTATGCAATGTGCGAAATTGATGTAGTCATCCATTCATACGATCACACCTTTGCATGGTGGACGGCTATTTCGATCCTTCCCCGATTCCAGTTCCTTTCGATTACACCTTGGCGTTTACCTATTTATTCGACCGTGCAGACCTCGACTCGGCTTTAGACCTCGCAGATTGCTCGGCTAGCCATCTCGTTTTCCGCTACATCTAACACTTGCCATGCGTGCGTCGTTTTTAAAAGTCCATTTGCAAGTGATAGAGATTAGGTTGGGGCAATAGCTGAAGTGAGAAATAAATATGGCTTGCCGTTGTCAACGCGCCGGAAAAAAAGACAGTTACTGGGCGCCCGCAAGAGCGAGAGGAACATTCGCTTTGTGACTATGTTTTTCCCTATTGACAAATAGCATAGCAATACGCTGCCCGTACACAGGAATGCCGTACGACAGTGCATTAAAAAAATGTAAAGATAAAGAAAATATGTGTAAAGCGATCGTGATTACTGTATATTCTACGACTGGCCTCAAATTTCCATCTTTATCATAGATAGATTTTCACTCATACGACGAGCTATACTCGTAGATAGATTACAGTAATATGTACTAGATAAGGTGTATGTATATTTCATGCATTTCAAAGAAACATGTGGTAGAAAATATTCAGATAAAACGTTAAATGTTACCAATATAAGGTGTTTGAGTGGCGTTATGGTTAGCATATGCTTGTATTTTATGTTCGTATCGCGGTTTCGATTCCGTCCGACACCTGCGGAATTTTTCGGGCGAGAGAAATTCTTTCGCACACCTTCATTCGGAATGAAGGTAAAACGTGTCCCGTGCCTGTACGATATCAGGACACGTTAAAGATCCCTTTCCTAGAAAGCCAAGGTTAGTCAAAGTTACCGGGTCTCCCCCTAGAAGGATTTTGAGCATAGTAAGGTGGTTAGCCCTCTCAACGTATATTTTTTATTGTATGCCAAAGGCGATGGGTGGTCGACGGACCAGATTCTGGGTGTATTTCATCCGCAACTTAACAATTTCGAGAATTTTGTCTGACGACCTATTCGAATCGTCTCCTTCATTCGGCCTGTCCCGAATTCACCATTTAATATATATAAGGTTTTAGAGTTGCTCGCTAGATGGTGCTCGAAGAATGGAATAAACTAGCACATCTAATGCGCGACATCCTCAAAGTGTTTTCTCTCATCTGCATGACATATATTTTCGAAGTCGTGTTGTTTCTGAATCTGGAGTCTTGTATTTCATCCGCAACTTAACAATTTCGAGAATTTTGTCTGACGACCTATTCGAAACTTCACAAATTGGTTCTCCTCAACGTTGGCTACGCGGCCATCGTAGAAACACATTTTAAAGAGTCTGCGCGATCATTACATTACATTCGCTCGCGCTTACGCGTGTACCCTTAACTGAGTTCGGAGACAGCGTTCCACCAACCACCACCCACCATGTAGACAGAATATTGCTCGAGGGGAGGTGGATCCATTCTGCAGAGGCACTGGAACCGTGAAGCAATATCCAACTCTATTTAGACTAATTGTTAATCGAGGCATGCCGCTACTACTGCCGTAGATGGGGGACGGAGCACGCACGGCTTGCGTGTACGCCTGCGCCTACGTACATTATATACACGTATACGTGTGTGTATATATATACTGTATATACCTTGCACTAAGTATACATTAGGGAACTTTTATTCGTAACCGCAACTTTAGACGAGGCAGACAAATGACTATTAGTGAAGAAGAATGACGAATGAGATAATGCAAACCGTTGTCACGAGGCGCGAGCGGGGCGTTCGTTCGTGCCGTGGCAAATTGCTTTTAAATTCCGCCTGCCCTTGGATGTGTGTGTGTGCGTGTGCCATGCGAGAGGTCTCTGTTCCAGCACGGAACGCCGAACAGAAAAGAGAGAGAGAGGGGGATGGGAGATGGAAGGGGCTTCCATCTCCCATCCCCCTCGTCTTAATCCCCGCCTGGTGCACGTGGTAGCGCATGCTGATGGTGGTGGAGAATGGACCCGAAATGCGTGCTGGGGAGTTTCTGGTTTTTATATTGCGCCGATCGGTTCGGTGCTTACCCTGGCAATGTTGCACGCACTTTAAAAGGCGTATTCGCTTCCCATATTTGTTTACCTTCATCGCGCCAGAGCTGCGTTCGGACCAGTCTTAAATTCGACATCCCTGACGTTCACACTGTTCAATCGCCTTAACGTACGGATAGTGGTAGTTGCGGCTGAAATACATACAGAGTTGCGGTTGTCCAGGGTTCGGTTTTGAAGCCTCTGGCCTCGAGAATGAACTGGTGAAAATGTGCCACGCTAACATATTGTTGAAGCACCCAGGAGGGATAGGTAATCTCCTGTATATTTCCTGTGAATTGAATTTATTTTTATAATTCACTGAAGTGTATACCACAACTGGAGTTTATGTACCCCTCTTGGTGCTTAAGCACTATGTGAGGGGCACATATTTAAAAAATAATTTAACCAGTGGCTCACCAGCTTGCTCCCATTCACATTACATTGAAAAAGCATCCAAATACCTATAAATAAATAATAATAAAACGATGGTCCGACTTGGTCATCCTAACTTTAGGCAAATGAATACTCTCTAATGAAAATGCGAGATTTGGCGCTTAAACCTGTCGCAAACAGGCACTAAGGTGGTGCCGTGGTCACGAGTTCAATTCCCGGCCGCGCCTTCTTTTTAGAGTACCAGCACAACACAGGTGCTGACGTAACTGGCGCGTGCGAGAGTCATCCGGCAAGCGCTACCCTCTGGTGGCGGGCAACTATGTTACTGTTCAAACCTGGGAAGAAAAAATCTTGGAAATAAATATTTTGTTTAGTGAAGACACATTTTTGACGGGCGAAACTTACTTGGGGAAATATACCATCGCGCGCCAATCGAGCGTCCCGCCTATACAAACAAACCTGGCCAATAGGTTGAATGTGCTAGAAGTGGTCTAAGTCACTCAGTTTAGCTCGTGTCGAGTGTCCCGGTGTAAAATCGGGGTTAGAAAACGCGCGTCCATATTATACCGGGCTATAATGTACCACCGAGTACGAATGGAAGATAGTCGAGGGAGCGAACGCCGATGCGTTCTACATATACATGGGCCGGCGCTGGCACGCGTCTGGCACGCGTTTGGCACGTCAACTGTAAGGAGAGAGAGACTATATGTAGCCTACCGCGCAGGGTCTCTCTCGCTCTCCACTTCTACACGCGATGGCCGAGTTGAACTTCATCATATCGTTGTGGCTATATGCACGCCGATGATGTCGACATCGCGGGATACTATCTTCTGAGTACGCCTATTTATACTGTGGTAGTCCCTATGTGGATGGCGGACTCTCGGATCAAATGGGTATGGGCCTAAACAGCATGCTATCTGATACGTTACGCATTATTCGGGGGTGTCTCGTATTTGATCGGCGTATGAAACGGCGGTTTGCGAACTTTTACGCTGAACCGTATCAAACTGGTACAAATAACAAATATTTCAGCGACAAATTCAGTTCAAAGCGCAAGAAGATGTTACACAGAATGTCAGATTAATGCACATCTATTGAAGTCCAAAATTGCCACTCTAACAGCGCTAACTAGATAATATGTGACATGTCAATGCATGATAATTTAGAATATTGTTTGACAATATTTATAAACAATTTTCGCCTGACGATATTTTTGGAGCAGATAAATAATCTGCAGTTTCACCACTTGCGGAATTGAAAACTGTACGTGGACATTTCCGACCGATTACGCTAATATGACAGGAACATCGCCTACATTGAGCAGTTTGAAATGATGTACATGCATTTTATCACCTTGAGTATCACATTAAGGATAAGCAATGCGTTTTCTGTCTCGATTTATGGTAACGCCGCACTATAACTTGTGTAGGCCTGAATGAGCAATGGTCGAAGTCTCGATAAGAGTTATGCGTCGACGAGTGTCGCTGTAAAGCCATTGTCGTAGACAATGTCCAAATTAATCGAATAGAACTATCTGTGTGGGCAGTGAAAAATTACTGGGATCTTTAAACGTATCGATGTGATCTTGTCCACGATAAATGGCGTCAAGCGACAACCGATAAAACTAAGCTCAGTCGACGACTAATTACCTCCAGAAGCTTTTACTCAGTGTTACTTACTGTCGGTACTTCACGTTAGACTTGTGCTTTACTTGAAGTAATTATATTCGTTTCAAAGTTTAAAGACAACAACTTAAGTATGTGTGGGTAATCATTTTTTGTTATTGAAAGAAATTTTTAAAAAATGATAAATTATATTACGTAAGAAAATTTGAAATACTAAATAAACCCCAGCTCACTATTGAGCGAGACTGTAAGAGATCCTGTTTTTCATACCTTTGTTTTCATTACACTGTTCTTGTTCACGCACGGTTGTTTATATGTACTGACGAATTGAGAAAATGCCCACATAAAATGATAATCGCCAGTAGGACCACAACTAGACTAGATGCAACTGTAGGTGTGCTTGCAATTAATATCTGAATGGATTCATTTTTAAGGACGCGGAAATCCTTTGGGTCACAACAACTTTGGTCGCCTGCTTAAATAAAATCCGCGAAAAGCCGCAGTACTTACTTTGATGATGAGGACTTCATCCTAGCCAAGACCCAATGGGCCATTCACTTAATCCAGGTACTAGATAGAGTACATGTGTCCGATCACTATAACGTAGTACCCGTTCGCTATTACAGCTTCGATTTTTTTAATAGCTTCGACCGAAATTAGTATCCACGCTAAGTACATTTCTCTCAAAGATGAATAATTACTTCTGTTCAATTTCGAGCCTGTGGATCTAACGGAAAGCCAATGCCATTTAAAAAATAAAGGGTCCTTTTCTGTTCATAAGTGATCCAACGTCTAATAGCGGGAATCTCAAATAACACAGATACATCCCAGTACTGGTAAAATAATTTGGAATAACTGATGGGAATATTCAACAAACTATTCCAGCAAATAAGATCCGTAGTATTGTAAAATTAAAATGCAAAGACGAACAAATTTATTTGAGATTTAAATTTTTCATATAGCGTTTAGCTCATTATTTGATTAGTCGTGCAATTAGTGATTGCCTGCTAATTAGGGGCAGCACGAATTCCAGCAAGCCGCCTTTTCTCTACAACAATTGACAACAAATGCAGTTGTCACTTGAATTTCGTTATAGCCATAGGCCCCTCTCTTGGGGGCTGCTTGCGGGTAATAATTGTAATTGTAGGTGAATTTCGTTATGTTATACGAGTGTACCCTATCAAACAAATGTCGAGGTGCTGATGAGCTTTATTATTTAATAGCGAGTTGTTCTAGCGAGCAAAAAAGCTGCCAATCCATGAGAAAAATTTTCACATCTGTCACCTTGTGTGTTTGTGGAATCGCAATCAAGAGCGAGCGAATGGGGGCAGCGTCATATTTACGTGACATTTATGGACAAGTTAATACCGATTGCCTCGCTCGTCTGTCACACGAGCATATTTGATTTCCACGACGCACCCTTCCCCTCTGTCACTCTGATTGTCGTTTCGTATGTTCCAAACACCTGCGCAATCGCACGCAGTAAATGCCCGATTGAATCGCATGGTTAGGAAAAAGTGTCATTGTTATTTACTGAAGAGGAAACGAGACAGACGTTACCTTATCTTGATCTTGTCTTGATTTATATTAACCACAGTTTGGAAATTTCCAATTTGCGTTTATTCTGATTGATCTTCATTGAAATGACAAATGAAATGGACGAAATCCTTTGAATTTCACCATTATAAGGCAGAGGTATTGGAAACAAAATTAGTTACAGAGATGATCGCTTGATGGTATTCGAGCAAAACAATCGAGCATCGTGTTTTTTGATAATCTCGTCTCGATTTTAATCAATTGTTTAGCCTGTATCCGAGTAACAAATGATTCGTTGATCCATTCTCTATTTTTTTTTTTAATTCACTGAAGTGACGGATCACAACAGGAAGATTCTGTACCCCTCTCAGAGCTTAGGCCCTGTG